>JASDQU010012136.1:209620-227496 GCA_032191745.1 Picea mariana | reverse complement strand
ATTAGAAGCAACAACTTCCCAATTCTCCAACTACAACTAGAAGGAGGCTACGACCCCCTATTCATAGGCTCCAACCTGAAGGAAGCTAAAACTCCCTAAATTCTTTGGCTCCAACCAAAAGGAGGATACAACCCCCTGATTTTGAGGCTCCAACCTGAAGGAAACTCCAACTCCTTGTGTTCTCCAGATACAACCGGAAGGAGGATACAACCCCCTTTCCTTGCCCCTTCCTTCCACCTTGAAATATAAGTGTAGACCAACTTTCACTACCACAATCATTGCCACTGTCACTATCACTGTCATTGTCTCATCAACCTGTAACTTGTCACTGTATCCAACCTGTCATTGTCACTATACCATCAATATGTAATTGATCATCAACCAACTAGAACCTGTACCATACCATGCATCAATTGTGTGTGTATATATATATGCATCAGTCATGAATAATAAGATATACCAATTACGACATCAATGATAAGTAGTCAATCATGTACCATATGTCAAATATGAATACACCTTGTACCGTATACCGTAAGATCAATCAATTATAGATCTGTACCATATCATCAATGAAGAAAAAATGCATGTCCCTCATGCATATGCCACCATACATCAAGTGCATACCTCAACCATGAAAAATCATATCAAAGATATGAACCATAAAAACCATGACATATGTTGAACCAAATATACCATAATACCTTACTCAATCATGTACCCAATATATACCTCAATCATGTGTCAAACCCTCATAAATATTCCAAGTATGCCTCAAGCATTCACCACATCATAATCAAGCATAACCTTCACAACGAGTACACAAACATACTAGTAACTCTGTAGCTGACCTATAACATTTCAATGCTGATATGTAAGTTATATTTTGTCTTTAGGGACCTGGTACCAACATTTCCCATAAACTTGTCTTACCCTTGCTGTTGTGGGTGCGAAATCCCTCCTACGGACTAGCACTAAGGGTTTTTATCATGCATGCAAAAATGACCTAAAGATTCTTACTTCTTACCATCATCCCATGCCTAAACCCCCATTACTCATGTGTAAATACAAGGCTCAAGAGATTAAGTCGACGTACCTTATTTTTCGTGTTCGATGTCGATCTCTTTTCTTGCTTAGTCATTTTTTGACTGCAACTCTCCTCCCAATGCTGACCTGAATTCACCAAAAGATACACAAAGAACTCCACATGCATTTGATCTATGAACTAATGGGTTAGAGATTTAATCAATCATATAATCAATATTCAAATAATGACAATCTCATATGGCGGGACGGGAAAATAAATTCTTTTATTAACTTCACAATGATACCTTACAATGATAAAGTCGGCTAATGCTCCTCGATCCTGGTCCTGGGCTCTTCTTACACTATCTTCCAACTTCTTTGCTCTATAATTCTCTTTGCACAAGGATGGATAAAGTTTGGGACAAAGGGAATTCTCAATCGGGTATAGTTTCTTTAATATGATTTTCCTCCTTTCAAATGGGACCCCTATCCCTTCTTTTATAGGTTATAAGGAGCTAGGTATTTGGTCGAATGACCGACCATGCATAGCCGAAAGGTTTAGTTAACTTACCCAAAGATGTGTGTTCCACCAACAACTTTCCTTTTTTCGTGCTTTTGTAGGTACATGCGGGTTGTCTTGGGTCAGCTAGCGTGTACACGCATGCAGTAATGGAGCAGGGCACGTGGGCCTTTATAAAAGGGGTTTTTAAGAAGAGTTGTTCAGTAATGTTTTGGCAAAGAAGGCATCTGAGATGGCTTGATGCAAGGTAATCATGTCTGGTGCAAATTAGGGTTATAATAGATGCCTCCTAATGTGTGAGGTCAGAAGAGCATTTGATGGCCGAAATACATTAACAATCTTCACCAACGTTCCAAACAAGTGAGCTTAGCGACCAGAAATTGGGAGGTGCCTTCTGCAAAATAATAATTGTCTCACTGAGGCAGGCATACCCATGCTCTGGATGAATTAAAATCATGGCTACCAATCAAATACACTGTAGATCCATGTCATATAACTATATAAAGTGTAGCCGTGAGCAATACATAGTGGAGCTACATCTCGAAATCAAAAAGATATACATGTAGAGTATCCATCTTCTAGAAGCTGATAAGGCCTGATGGCTGGAGATGAGGTCTTCAGAGCTCGAGCAACAACTTCAAAATCTTCAAAACTCAGGTAGGAGTGTAATATGAGTGTACGAATTCACTACCCAGAGGTCTTCGATGGATCGTCGGTTATGGACTAGAGAATCTTGATGATCAGACTGAAGGCTTCATTGATTTCGAACAAAGACTTGATTGGAATTTGAGGATGGTCAGGCATGAGGGAAAGAGACAAACTGTAGAGGGGACAACTTAGGCTTAGAAAAACTTCCCTTGGATATTAGCATGACAAAAGATGAGACTTAGGCAACATGGCATTAACATAATTTTACGAGGCAGGAGGCAATGCAAACTCTCCATATGTTTGGAAGAATAACCAAATGAGGAGGACACAACTCAATGTAGTAGGAACAACTTCCCGAGGTCATATTAAATCTCAGGGTTTGATGAACAAACTAAAAGATATGTTTTATCCAAGGGTGACTCATTGTGCTGCCAATACAAAGAAAATACTTTTCCCTTCCTCTTTTTGGGGTATATTTGATTTTTTTGTCTTTTTCAATAATTTTGGAAAAAAAAATAAAAGAATGCTATGTTACAAAGGAGGAATTGAGTGTCGCAAACATACTAGTTCCAAGCACATGGAACGTAGGGATGCTCAGGGAAAAGGGACATATGCAAGAAAAGGACACTCGGAAAAAATCCTCCAGGGGCCAAAGGTGTCAAGACACAGAGGCAAAGTGCTACAGGGCTTGCGTATAAGGCATGCTTCAGATGGTTCAGTTGAGAGAAACATGGAGCCGACATTAGGCCAAAGACATGGGTATGCAAATGCGATTAATAAGACACACAATGGTAAGGTCCTTCGATGTAAGTTTAACGATCCCAGAGAAGGTAAGCTTGATGGTTTTTCATATTTAGAGAGTCTGAAAAAATGTAATAGGAGACTCCGATGGGGTACCTTTTTCAAAAGTAGTCTAGTCGGTTCGAAAAAGGGGTAAATTAGCACCGAAAAGACTTCTATTCAAAACCATTTTAACGAGTGTGATAAAGACAAGATCACTCAACAATTTTTTCATTTTTAAGGAGTTTGAAAAAAGATTAACTATGGACTCCGTCAGGAATGTTCTTCTGGACCATTTTAACGAGTGTGAAAGAATAAGGTCACTCGACGATCTTTTCAATTTTAGGGAGTCTGAAAAGAGCTTAACTATGGACTCTGTGGGGGTTCCTTTTTTTGTAAATTTAGTCCCTCGGGCCCGAAAAAGGGTTAAAATTATACCTGAGAATACTCTTCTGGGGATCCAAAGCCTCTAGAGTATACCTTTGTTCGTACAATTGACCGTTCAGACCAAAAAAGGAGTAAAATACTGCCAGATAGACGTGACTTCAAATTTCAATTTAACGAGCGTGAAAGGCCACAAGATCTCTCGACAATCTTTTCATGTTTAGAGGGTCTGAAAAGGGCTTAAAAGAAGACCCGTTATGTTTTGGGAGTCCCAAGGGTGAGGTCAAGAGTGATAAAGAGTCATGCAAATGAGGCTTAAACTTGTAATCAGGCAAAACTAAAAGGACTCCCGAGCCTATAGTCATTAGTGACAGCATGGACACCATAATGCAACCAGGATCTACCTAGGGCATCCATGTTGCGGTAATCTCTACCACCAAATCGCGACACTTCTAAAGTAGCAATGATGGTTCCGTGTCGCAACCTGGTGGGATCGATCCTATGGCAAAGGGATAAAGACAACGAGATACAAAAGTAGGGGTGGAAACCTAACTTATATGCTCAAGTTTACCATCTGATATTTTTACCCACAGACCATGAAAAGTGACCCAAAACTCCAAAAAAATGTCCTGATACCTGAGCGTTACTTTCCATAGAAAGTCTTGAATCACTCTAAATGGTTTTCAATTCAGAGAAAATGATAAGGGGGCCCAAAAAAGAAACAAAAAGGGGACAAAAAGGTATATAAATAGAAGTTGGTAGCTCATTATCACCATTGCTGATTTGGAAATTGACTTTGGAGCAAAAAACCCCCTTTGGTAAAAGTGGTGATTCCGGGAGCTACAGTGGATGAAACGACCATCCGTCTGGACCAAGTAAGTATAAACTACCTCCTTTTTCCTTTTAATTCTTTATATATGCATTTAATTTGGTTTTTTTGGGGGGCGTCGATCGTTAAAAGGTCACCCCTAGGTCCACACGGGTTGTCTTATGACAACCCACATGTGCACTTGCTCTGTCTGATGTCAGAGCACGTGTACATGCGACTGTCATCACAACAGCCCACATGGACCCTCCAATGAGTGCAAAAAAAAGTTTAAAAGCAAGGCCTAACCCTCTAAAAATTTTCCCATGTGCAGGATGTATGTGCAATGGAGAGAACGAGAGCACGAAGATATTAGCGCACTAGTTGGGGAAGACCCTAACACTGTGGCGATGTTAATGCAATGTGGCTTGCTCAAGTTTTTGCTGTGTCCTTTCATGAGAGCACAACCTAGGTTACTAAATGCCTTGGTTAAATATTGGCACCCTGATGCAGAAGCTTTTATGTTAGAGGGGCAGTCACTAGTGCCCACTATGAATGATATATACTTTTTGACTGGCCTCTCCAGGAGAGGGGAACCAATCAATTTCTGGAAATTTCCTTCTAGGCCTCACAATATATCGGAATTTATAGGACTCTATTGTGAGGTGGTATAGACCAATCGAGTTCACAGGTGCCAATAAGAAGGATCACCGATTTATCACTGCAGGCGATTATGTTGCTTATTGGGCGAATGAATGGTTCTGTGGCTCTACATCAGGCGTCCTGTGCACAGATGAACTGTGCAGTCCAGTGATTAAATGCATAGATATTTGACTAGAGTACCACACTGTTAGCTTGAATGAAGAGGCAGCTGATAGATTGTCAGTTGCGGACGCAGAGGAACTTCGGGTTCAGGACGATTTTATGCTCTTTCTTCTTTGAAAGAGTTCTTAGTTTTAGTCCTCGAGTGGTGGTACGAGGACATCAGGCCTCTCTTCCTGCGGTTTGCATATGGACAGTGTTGCTTCCACGACAGGGTGGTGGAAGGACCAATGAGTCCTTTGATGATGACTTCTATGCTTGGTTGTCACGATAGATCCCAGCCATAGAGGATTATCCTTATGCTAGGATTGATTTCTCGAGAGATCCCGAGATCCCTGTACCTCCGGGCATAGAGAGAGGTGAGATGGGTAAGTTTGCATCATTTTCTTTTTTTGTGAAACATATATAATTTTTATGTTGTTTTATATATATATCATTTTTTTATACTAGAGTATTTGACAAATATGTGTCTATTGTGTGCAGATGTGGGACTCGCGTGACCTATAGATTATGTGAGGAACAGGCGTCGTCCTCAGCCAGGGGCTGCACCTGCCACTGCAAGGGGACCAACAACAACAGGGGAGCTTCCAACCGGTGAGGCTGAGAGGGTTTTGATATGGGTTGAGAAAAATTTTACCTCGCTCACTCACACCATCCCCATGGCAAACATTGAGGATCTACCACCATCTATGCAACCTCATGTAGTGGGGGTACCATGGACGTGGGTCTGACTGTTTTGGCATTTGGAAAACAATGTTGATTATTACAATAGGGCCCATAGGCCCTGACCTTAGTTAGTCTAGACTTTTCACGTGCCGATAGCTCTACTTGTATATATTGTTTGAGGGCATAAGCCCCATGACTCGTTACTGGTCATATTTTTTGAGGCGCTTGCGTCCACCTATGTACTATGATGATTATGATATTATATATGGATTTTTATGTCTTTTTGTGTCTTATGGATCATATTTTCCTTTAAAACTGTATTTACATGTTTATGTGTATGTATTTTTATATGTGTGCGATATGCCAGTCTAAAATTTGATTAGCTAGAGTATCTGTAACTTGGTTTAATCTCCTAGGAACATGAAAATATGTAATATAATCAAAGCTTCGTTCTAAGAGATGTACCCTAAGGAATCATCGATGTAAAGTCGGATCATGAACACGGTAGACTCTATTTAACTAAGACACAACCAACTGAGCGTCTAAATAGACCTGGAGATGAGAGATACCAAATGACAAGGCGTCACGAAGAAACTCAATAACTGAACTGTACTCGGTGACATTGTTTGTGGTGTCACCTAAACATATACCTCCTGAAGATAATAACTGGCCCTGAGGTGTAAAAATTACCCAAGCTGCGGAGGCAAGCCTCCGAGTGTGCCGGCTAGCACCATCTGTGTACCCAATGAACACCTCTGGTTCACTTGACATCTGCCACAGTGAAAAAATATAACATCAAAAATGACACGTCCATAATACTAAAAGAAACCATAAAGTAATAGTACAAAGACTATACATATGTTACAAAAAGTTACCCAAGGTGACCTACCTATGAGTAATACTTCTTGAGGTAGAGCCCATTTCTAGGCTCCACCAAAGCATTTCCCTCAAAGTCAACCAGACGATAAGCGCCCTTTTTTAGAACCTCTTTTATGATAAATGGTTCAAACCACATGGGTTTGAATTTGCCTACCCCCAGGGGGTCCTTATCTTGGTCATAGACCAGGAAAAAGTTGCCTTCAGAGAAAATCCGAGAACAAACGGACCAATCATACTGACACTTGAATTTTTTTTTGTGAGCCTCATTGGCCAAGGCCACATCATGACGCTGCTCATTGAGCCGCTCAAGGTATAATAACCATTCTTCAAGTGGATAAGTGTCTGGTAGTAACTATACTTCCAATTTTAGGGATGGGATCTGAAATTCTATAGGCAAGACTGCTTCCAGCTCATAAACAAGTTGAAAAGGTGAGAAACCAGTTGCATTCTTAACAAATGTTTGGTAAAACCATAATGTCGAGTATAACATCAAATGCCAATTTGACTTGGCTGAGTTGATTGTTCGTTGTAGGATGGTCTTAAGAGATTTATTTACAGCTTCCACCTGACCATTTTCTTGGGGGTAGTAGGGTCATGAATGTTCTTGCCGCAATCCAAGCTTTGATGTTAATTCGGTCATCATTTGGTTTTGAAAGTGACTATCATGGTTAGTGAAAATCTCTCTCGGGACGCCGAAGCTTGCGATTATTTGGTTGAACAAAAAGAGAGTTGTAGTCTCTCCATCATATTTAAACATTGGCATAGCTTCGACCCACTTCGTAAAGTAGTCTACGACTACAATGATATAATGGTGCCCCCTTGCTGAAGGAGGGTTGCATGTAGTGTAATCAATTCCCCACTTGGTGAAGGGACCAACTATGATGACAGGAAACATGGGAGTGGGATGTGCCCTCATCTTCCGAGAGAAGATCTAACACGGGTGGCATTTATTGATCGATTCGATACAATATTTGATTAGGGTCGGTCAGAAGTAACTGGCTCATAAAATGTTTTGGGTTGTTGCCAACCCAGACAAATGACCACCACATTCTCTAGTATGGAAATCGTTAATCACGAGCTCTGCTTCTTCATGAGTGAGGCATCGACGAAGAATGCAATCTACCCCTCGAAGATAGAGAGCGTCCTCGAGGATGAGATAATTCTTGGCTTGATGACATATACGGTGACGCTCATCATGAGAAGAAGAGGCGGGGTACTTCAAAGTATGGAGATAGACTAGAATATATTCATACCAGGGGTCCAAAGATGCTATAAAAAACATATCTCCTTGAATAGGTGATTCTTCGGGCACAACATCACCTGACTCGACTGGAAGTTCTGAAATAAGTTCTGTGAAGACCAGTGACTTTTTGGACTTCGCTGAAATGAAATCTAAGTCAAATTCTTGGAGGACGACTATCCATCTACTTATCTTTCCACCTATTACCCGTCATGTCAATACGTATTGAAACGAATTCACAACGGAAATGACGGTGGTCTTGCGAAACAAAACATAATGACAGAACAATTGAACAACATGGACTACTACCAACACAAGCTTTTTGGTATGAGAATAATTGAGTTCTGGTCCAACGATGCCTCGAATCAGGTAATATATCACATATTATGAGAGAAAATCATCTTCCTGAACTAAGACCATGCCGATGGTTGACTCTACTGCAACCAAGTATAATAAGAAATCTTTTTTATAGTTGGGTGGTCGAAGCAAAGGGGAAATTGTGAGGGCATGTTTCAACGCTTCGAAGGAACATTGAGAGGCATCGTCCCAATGAAAAGGAACGTCTTTCTTCACTAAGCGCATAAATCCCTTCGTGATCTCGGCATAGTTGGTGATGAAATGCCTCAAAAAGTTTTCCTTGCCATGTAGACTCTGAAGTTGAAGGATTGTGCGTGGGGGAGGCAACTGAACTATTGCCTCAACCTTCATAGGATCGACCATGATCCCTATTTTTGACACTATGAAACCTAACAAATGTCCTGATGTGATGAAAAAGCTGCATTTGTTTGGATTCAAGTGAATCTGGAAGTAGTGACATTGCTCAAAGATAAGTCGGAGGTGTGTGGGATGATCCGTTCTCTTGCGAGATTGAGATGATAAATCACCTAAATAGGCCTCAACTATATTCTTGAGATCATGGAAAGAAAAAGACATGGCCTACTGGAAGGTTTCTCCAACATTTTTGAGACCAAAAGGCATCTTACGATAGGCAAATGTACCCCATGGACAAATGAATGCAGTTTTGTGTTGGTCTTCGGGCTTGATTTGTATCTAATTATATCCCAAAAAACCATCCATGAAAGAAAAGGCCTCACAACCTACACATTCATCAATTATCTAGTCAATGAATGGTGTGGAAAAATTATCTTTTGGACAGGCCTTGTTCAAATCATGGAAGTCCATACATACGCGAATCGTGCCCTGTTTCTTGTTGATTGGCACATGATTTGACACCCATTGGGTCAAATGGATAGGATAGATAAAACCGGCTTTGAGTAGTTTCTCGACTTCAACCTTAATGGCTGTTTCTTTTCTGGGATTAACTGGATGAAGCTTCTGCCGAACTAGCCTGGCATCTGGATAAGTTGTGATTTCATGTTCGACTATTTTTGGATCAATGCCTGACATTTCCTTATAAGACCAAGCAAAAATGGCACAAAATTCTTTAAATAAGTCTGTGTAGATTTGAATCTCTTTGGGGGAACAGTTAGCTCCGATGAAAACATTCTCCACGATGCCAGGGGTTCTGGAGATATTAATCGATATAGTTTCAGCGATAGTTGCCATATTACCCTCGGCATAAACTTCATGTGTAGCCAAGGTATTGATAGGAAAAGACCTATCTCCAGTCATAGTCAAGGTGAATTCCCTTGCTTCGATTCTGCTTAACTTCGGGAGGAAGTATGATCTGTGATGGAGATCATCCTAGGGTTTGTCCATACTAGTCACTGCTTCATCTGAGGGAAAAACTAATTCTAACGAATCAGTACCAGCGAGGGAACCTTGAGCCCAAATAGGCTCTGGAATCGGATCTAACTCTTGTGCAGTAGTTGGATCGGTGTCAGACGAACCTTGCTGGACTAAAGAGTATGCTACTTCGGCTGCAGACAAGGCCATGGACATGCCAGGGTGCCTTGTCCCTTCTATCGTGGCCAATGGGGAAGGAAGTATCCACGAATCATTGAAGTAAGTTGTGCGAAACGACGAAACTTGGAAAATCTCAACCTTATGGTGGTCTGATATGAACTTGACATCGCCTTGAGGGGGTGGGTAATCGAAGGTACCCATCAAAGATGGGCACAAACCAACCCCTACGTTGACTATGCCCGGTTGGGGATTATCAATCATCGGGACCGTGGATGCCCCCAGTGAAGGGTCAGGTCTGGAGAAAGACAATTGATCAATGGTCACAATTCGGTCCTCGTGTGGAAACAACAAGACCCGGAAAACTATAGAAACCACTGTTTGCATGGCATAAGTCCAAATCCTTCCTAACAAGAGATTGTAGTCGAGGGATGCGTTGACTACTTCTACCTTGACGCACAGGGTCTTCCATCCTAATTGCACAGGGAAAGAGGGAATGATACCATGTGGTTGGAACAAACGACCATCGAAAAAAGTGATAAGAGTAGGTGACGGAGACAAAATGGGCTGTCCAATGGCCTTCCAACATGCCAAGAACATAACGCATGTCGAGGCACCCTCATCAACCACCGTGCAGAAAATGTTTTGAGTAAAAGTTTTCGTGGGGTAAGCCACTACTATATGAAACGCTACGTGGTAAGGCAAACAAGGTTTTAAGTCGGTTGTATCCAACATGATTGTACCCGGATTACAAGTCTCAGTAGATCCTAAAGCGACTAACAAAGCTTTCCTTTGGGAAGGGCAGCTTTGGAGGACCTCCAAAGTGGACATCCCACAAGGGGTTTGGGACAAATCCTCCACCACAGAATAGTTCTGGGTGGCCCTTGCATTTGGGTTGTGAGAAGCTTTCTTGAATGCACCTTTTGGGATGCGTGTCATTCTTTCACCCAAATTCTTCTCGATCTGGAGAGGAAGAGATGGGATTTCATCTTCTTTTCCCTTCTCAGAAGTTCTTGGTTTACTGTAGTCATGCACTCTAGTCGATATAAAAGCATCACCCTTCATCATATACACATTCGCGGATGCAAGATTGTTCGAAGACGGAGAGGGTCCTTGACTTCCCCCTTCCACGCTTGTAGAGGCTTGGGTTAGGTTTTTCCCATGTTGAAACGGATTGGTTAACAACGCAGGCTATTGTTGTGTCACAAAATTTTGGGCCTCTGCAAGCCAAGGACATTGGTGGGTCAGGTGGTCTTCCGCACACAGGTTGCACGGATACCTCGCCTTCTGTTTCTTAGTGTTTCCCCTGCCAACATTATTAGTGGGTTTCTTATCCCCCTTGCCCTTCTTTTATTGTTTTTTCTTTCCATCAGGTTGCTAGGTGGCCTTTGGATTTGTTGATTACACTGTGTGTACATCTGACGTTTGGGTAGGGGGAGCAGCCAAAACAGTAGTTTGGCTGGCCGCTGTATGTTGTATAGACAATTACTGCAATTGCTTCGTCAGTTGTTTAACGGGCTTTGTTTGTGCTGAACCAACAATACCATTGGCATGTGGTCCAACTCTCTGTCTGGTTTTATCAAGTATTGAGTGTGGCGCATCTGAAAATATCTCATATAATAAACCGGACTGAGAGTAGATTAGCTCAAGCTGTTGAGCTCTCATGATGGCATCTTCTTCAGAAAACACTCCCGACGTTGCGACGTCTTTGGATAACTCTGGGACCAAAGACTTAAGGAACCACTCGAGTAGGAATGCTGGTGGGACTGGCACCTTAATTAAACTCTTCCGGCGTCTCCATTCTTAGATGTGATCAGAGATATGGTCCGCTTTTGTCTGTTCGAAATTAGCCAGCAATTTTGTGCCAGCATCGTATCTCACAAGTAATTGGAAATGGTTTAGGAAAGCCATTGCCAATTCACTGAAGGAAGAGTATCTTGAGTGGTCGAGCTCAATGTACCATTTCACGACAGTCCCAATGAGAGTACGTTGAAACAATCGCAACTGTACGGAGTCGTCTTTCAACGAGTTAGATGAGAACCAAAGATGGAAGGTGGTCACATGATCTCCTGGATCTTCATTAGGCTTGGCTTCGAACTTTGGTATGTCCGAAGGAAACTTCGTCGGCATTGGGGGCCAATGCGGATCGTGACAGATAGGGTCATTCAAAAACCTTGTTAAGTCTGGCAAATGCAAGGTTGCCAGGAAAGGTAGTTTGGGTTGTTGGTGATAACCATGGAAAAAGGGGCCTGGAGTTTGACTGGCACCAAGTTACTAGGAAAAGTTGGGTTGCTGGACGGGGTTCTGGTAAAAACCATGGCCATGATTAGTGTACAGATTCTATGTGTGAGGAGACATCATTGGATGGTTCCCAAAATAGGACGTAGATGGTTGGGCATGCAATATATTCGGAGGACTTTGGGAAGGGTTTCCCCATGCCGATCCCATGGGAATAGGCATAGAACCTTGTCTAGGGTTCCATTGGTTGTGAAAAGAATTGCCCCAAATCGACATTCCTGACGAGGGAACTGATCCTTGCCAAGAATTCCAAGGTCCTGATGTGGAATAAGTTCTTGGGTTTTCCCCATGTGCAGCAATAGTACCCTTGATAGGATTAGGTTAGACATAACTGGGATTGTCCCCGGTCGGGAAAGCAGTTGACGAGAACGTGTTGTTACCAAATGCACCAAACAAAGAAAATGGTGTTGACCCCACTGACATATTATGAGAAGGTGGTCCTTGACTCCCTACTCCAATTGAACTATGGTGTGTGTTTGGCTCGGCGAATTGCTGGTGGGTACCGCTGAGTGAAGGGGACGAAGGAGGTATATGACCTCCTCCATAAGGGAAAGCATTAAAAGGAGCTGAAGTGCCCCCCATGGGTCCTTACAGAGGAGCGTTAGAGCTCCCTGCCCCTAAACCAAAAGTTTGCAAAGTGGAGTAGGATAGTACAGGACTTGTACCTGAGCTAGGCATCCCGTATGAGAACAAAGGGCCTGTCGCACTCTATGTGAAAGGAGCAGTGGCCATTGCCAAAGATGAGATTGGACCACTTCTTGAGGTAGAGGTGGTCGAGACCATGGTTGCTCGGACTGGCGACGGTGGGGTAGGAGGTGGAACACCCCCTGTGACGACAACCATGGTGGGAATATCAGGATTCCCAGAAGAAGAGGCAGGATTTGCCTCCATTACCATCTGCTTTAAAGGTGTCGAAAGGTCCTTTAACATAGGTTGGTCAGGTGTGATTTTCGGTGACCCGGTTGCTTCAAAAGACCCTTGCTTGTCTAGCTTTCTCCTTAGCGGTGGCGAGGGTGGCTCCAGTGTCACCGGTGATAGGCCCATAAGCCATCGTGATCGGAGAAGCTTGTGATCCTCCACTATGTAAGAAGATCAAAGATGCACTAGGGCTTTTTATTCATTCAAAAACAACACACACTAGGAAAGTACCTATAATATAAAACAAGCAAACACTAAACTAGTTGGAAGAATAGTTACAACAACCAACACTAGAGAAACTTACCGGTGCAAGTGAAACTCGAACACGGAAGCACCCTCCGGGTATACTTTGCAAAGCGTGGCCCGATGTCTGTCCTAGGTACCGCAGTATACCCCCACAGTCACTTGTGTATATCTCTAAAAAAGATAGGCAACTAGATTGCCAGTGCGCGAACAGTCACCAGGTGGGTACAGTGGACAGTCGGGTAGACCACAATGAGCAGGGTATCGAGCCTGAAACTTGTCAAGGGTATCGAAGGCAAGTGGTCAGGAAGACAACTAAGGACCTCTAACGGATTCGAGACCCACGAAGCTTCGTGGAAAATGCAATCGACGGAATCCCAAGACAAGCCCTCTATATGTGTTCTCCACCACGATTGGTCCAGCTTTGGAGGGGTTATCTCCGCTACCTTTCCGCATGTGACCTCATGTTTAGCCCCTGTGTTAGAGTGGGGTCCTAGATAACTTTCACGATACTGGACTTGGACACTCCCTAACCCAGAATCCAATGTTTTATTTAATGGCCTTGAAGAGTTTCCTCTCCAACCTAATTCAAGGCCCTAACCCTAAACTAGTTGGTTGACCCTACAAACATAAAAAGTCTAATGAATTTTAGATTTAGCATTAATTTTTATGGCTTGTCTTAATTCAAAGGTTATGAAAGTGAAACTAGTGATGTTCGAAAGACTAAAAACAAATAAACAGAAAGCTGGAAACAAAATAACTTCTTCTTGAAAACAACTTTTCAAACTAAAAAAAAAAAAATTCTAAGATCTTTAAACAACAAACTCAAAGCATGATTTCACTCAACTACGAGCTACTTATGATCTAAGTAAACCATCAAGAACTTATGAAAGAAAATACTTTTCCTAGTTACTAATGCAAACCAACACTATTTAACCAAACAAAGAAATAAAAGATTTTTTTTTATTTGAATGCTCACAAAGCAAAAAGGAAAAATATCAACAAATAAAGACCAAGAAAACTTCTGGCCTAAGTGCAAGTCACAAAGAGTCACTTTAAAAATAACACACAAGAAAATTAAAACTGGACTCTCACAGTTGTCTAAAAACCCTTTGAAAAGAAAATTTTGAGGAAAACTTCTTAATGAAAAAAAAAGAAAGGTATTGCTATGATCAAACCTAAGTTACTGACCGCTATGACAGAGACCCAAAAACCTGAGAGGTATAAATCTTGTCAAAGGAAAGGATGTCTACCATACCTTAAACAAGAATTTTCTATACAGGCACACCACTGGTAGTTCAACAACAAGAGTATGCACGTGAGCTATGTAAAGTCAGGGCACATGTACACGTGTGTAGGCCTTATACAGGCTATGTGTATCTTTGAAAATCTAGGACAAATGAAAAGCCAAGCAATCAATCCCAGGCAGAGACTACTGGTATTGAGAACCAGGATCTCTTGAAGACTCAGACACTTACTTTAACAGAAGAAACAAAAAAAAAACTATTCAAGGAAAACTTCATAGAACAAACCAATCTGAGGTGAAACCTAAGCTATAGATTGCAAACAACAAAGAATAGAAAGAGTTCTAGAAAACCCCTAAGAAGGATTATTTCTGACAGGGGAGAGGATGACTACCTCTCTAAAAGAATTTTTTTGGAATCATACACGCGATTGAGACTTCCTTATCTAGCATATACATGTGGGATGTGGGAAGGTAGGGCATGGGTACACGCGTTCAGACCTTATACAAGCCACGTGTACCTCTATGGGTCTCAAAAAATGCAGTCAAGCAAAGAAACAGAGATAACTGGTATGGAAGACTAGAAACTCTGTAAGCTCAAACTTTTGCAAAAACTTTAAAAACAAGGAATGAAACCAGTTTTTAAAAATACCCAAGAAAAAACATTCCCTGAAACCCTAGAGATCCCCAGTATGGTCGCCAATTCTGTTGTGGGTGGGAAATCCCTCCTACGGACTAGCACTAAGGGTTTTTATCATGCATGCAAAAATGACCTAAAGATTCTTACTTCTTACCATCATCCCATGCCTAAACCCCCATTACTCATGTGTAAATACAAGACTCAAGAGACTAAGTTGACGTACCTTATTTTTCATGTTCGATGTCGATCCCTTTTCACGCTTAGTCGTTCTTTGACTGCAACTCTCCTCCCAATGCTGACCTGCATTCACCAAAAGACAAACAAAGAACTCCACATGCATTTGATCTATGAACTAATGGGTTATAGATTTAATCAATCATACAATCAATATTCAAATACTAACAATCTCATATGGTGGGACGGGAAAATAAATTCTTTTATTAACTTCACAATGATACCTTACAATGATAAAGTTGGATACTGCCCCTTGATCCTGGTCCTGAGCTCTTCTTCCACTGTCTTCCAACTGCTTTTCTCTATACTTCTCTTTGCACAAGGATGGATAAAGGTTGGGACAAAGGGAATTCTCAATCAGGTATAGTTTCTTTACTATGATTTTCCTCCTTTCAAATGGGACCCCTATCCATTCTTTTATAGGTTAGAAGGAGCTAGGTATTTGGTTGAATGACTGGCCATGCATGGCCGAAAGGTTTAGTTAACTTACCCAAAGCTATGTGTTCTGTCAACAAATTTTCCTTTTTCGTGCTTTTGTAGGTACACGCGGGCTGTCTTGGGTCAGCTAGCATGTACACGCGTGCAGTAATGGAGCAAGGCATGTGGGCCTTTATAAAAGGGGTTTTTAAGAAGAGTTGTTCAGTAGTGTTTTTGCAAATAAGGAATCTGAGATGGCCTGATGCCAGGTAAGCATGTTTGGTGCAAATTAGGGTTATAACACTCATGGGACTAAGACTTCTTGTCTCACGGGTCTTGTGTGACAAGTCTACTGCAACCCATAGGGATGCATCACGAGACACTAGTAGTATGACCTGTAGGGATAAGAAAAACTAGGGTTTCCTCATAGATTCTTTCTCACCACTGCAATGCCGAAACTCTCGTACTCCTCAGTCTTCGCTACCTCATATTTTATCGTCGAAAACTTAGCCAAAAGATCACTAGTTCACTAGAATATGTTCAATAGAATTAATGAGTGAATGTACTTGTGAATGACTCTTTGTGTATTTGCACTTTTGTTTCATAACCTCTTTCCTTGAACATAGGGGAGTCTTAAATTTCTTCTTATAACCACTTTACCCTTTCATTAAAGACTTGTAACCAACTAGGGGCTTCTTAAACATTCTTCGGGGCTTTTAACTTCACAAGGTCATAACTCCTCAACCGTGTCGAATTACATGGCCTACTACCTATCACCGGAAACATCATGACGAGGAATATCCATCCATGAGTGATTTACCTTCATTTAATCCATCCTTTGTTATCTAATTCCATGATCAAATACGATATCCATAACCATACTTATGGTTTTCTTGTAGACTTCTTCAAAACATCTTCCCGTGAGGGCCATGCTTAGAGCTACGCCATAAGGGGACGAATTTGGAGACTTCTCCAAATACACCCATCACATTAGTTGACATAAATCCACTACTTGTTGACATCAATGAAAACCAAATTTCCAATAATCTCCCCCTTTGGCATTGATGGAAACATTGATGGCATGGGAGCACTCATGCTACTGCTCATGCTCCCCCTGTGACTGATGTTCCCCCTGTCTCTATGCATCTGTTATTTCTCTTTGTTTCCATGCATTTTTTATTTATCTCCCCCTTTGAAATCAATGGAAAAGGGTAATCCACCTTGGGGTTGCTCCCCCTATCTACAAGCCTTTGTTCTATCTTCATGGTGCTTCCTCGTGTAAAAAATTGATGTATATGAAAAGCATTCAAAAGATTCTTGACTTGTATTCTTCAAGTATTTGATTGTTCTCCCCCTATCTTACTATGCCTAAAGCCATGTGCATTATTGTGGGGCATAAACTATTCCAAGTTTCTGTCAAAGATACTGAAAGATATCCCTCGAAAAAGGTTTGGTGAAGATGTCTGTAATCTATTATTTTTTCCCAATGTGATCTAGCTTGATTTTTTTCTCTGTAGCATGTTCCCTTAGAAAATGATACTTGATTGGAATGTGTTTCCTATTGGAATTCATCACTGGATTCTTGGAGATACCGATATCACTAGTGTTATCACAGAGTATTGAAATGGGATAATCATACGTCACTTGTATATCTTGCAAGTTTTTCTTCATCCAAAGAACTTGAGTGAAACATGTTGTCGCTGTAATATATTTTTCTTCTGCTATGGACAAAGATACTGAAGATTGTTTCTTTCTTAGCCATGATACCAAACAATCACATAAGTAGAAGGCTTCTCCACTTGTACTTCTTCTATCATCAATGCTTCCTTCCCTATCTGCATCTGTGTAGGTGACCAGAGATAGATATTTCCCTTTTGGATACCATAAGCCAAATTATTTTGTTTCCTTGAGATATGTGAATATTCTCTTTACCGCCATAATATGTTCTTCTTTCAGTGTTGTTTTAAATCTCGCAACTTGTCCAACTTCTTTTATCACATCTAGTCTTGATGCTATCACATAGATTAGGATTTCAATCATCGATCTGTAGACTCTCTGATTTTCATACTTTGGTTCATTATCCTTTCTCAACTTGCAACTAGTCTGCATAGGAGTGTTGTTGGGTATTCTACCCTACGGACTAATAAGCTAGGGCTCTAAGCTTATACGCAGATCATGACCCTCAAGACTTAACTTTTAACCTTACACCCAAATCTGAAACCCCGATTTTCACATGCACACAAGAGAAGA
>JASDQU010012136.1:195615-209600 GCA_032191745.1 Picea mariana | reverse complement strand
TGCTATTTCGTATATCATTTCTGTGTATTGTGAAGATTATGCTGGATATTATACTGTTATTCTGTTATTTCTAGCATTTCGTTTCTGTTCTGCATATTTTATATATCTGGTATCTTGCAGTACTACTGTGAATTCATAATGTCCATATATTGTCCTGAATGTTGTTTTGATGATGTATTCTTCCTCTATCCTCACTTGATGATAAGATGATCTCAATTCAATATTGAAAAATATTCTTGCACCTTTCATCTGATCAAATAAATCATTAATCCTTGGAAAATGATATATTTTCATTATGGTGACCTTATTTAGCTATCTGAAATCAATACACAATATTAAGGTTCCATATTTCTTCTTCACAAAAAGAACTAGGGCTCCCCATGGTGACACACTTGGGCGTATATACCCCTTCTTTAACATCTCTTCAAGTTGCATCTACAACTCTTTCAACTCTGGTGTGCCCATTCTGTATGGTATCTAGGAGACTGGGGAAGATACTGGCACCAAATCAATAGAGAAAATGATGTCTCTCTTTGGTGGAAGTCCTGGGATTTCTCCAAAAACATCCTCAAAATCCCTCAAGACCGAATGGTCTTCAATGCTTTCCACCTTATCTCTGGATGCCTCTTCCATATGGGTTGTAAAACTCTGACATCCCTTCTTGAAACTCCTTTTCAATTGCATAACTAAAATTTCTCTAACTATTGTTTCCCTTGGAATGGCTTGAAACTTGCTTTGCTTCCCTTCTTCATCAAGAAATGTGATTGTCTTGTTGTGAAAATATAGGATAACATGGTGTTTTTCGAACCAATCCATGCCAATTAGAAAATCATGTGAATCCAATGGTATGATGTTTACATCTACCTTTGTACTGAGTCCATTCATGTCTATTGGATAGTATTTAACTAGCTCATTGATATTCCTCTTAGCTCCTCTGGCTAATTGAACTAACTAAGATTTCTTATGCTTACTCCTTTGCAAGTGAAATCTATCAACAATGTTATATTTTATGTAACTATGACTAGCTCCAGAATCAATTAAAATTTCTATGGATTGGTTATCAATCTTACCTTCCACTTCAATCATGGGAGATTGATATTCTACTTTCTTGTTGTCCAAGGATGAATAAATAATTCGCATTTTTCCTCCCATGTCCTCAATTGTTTCAGCCTCCTGAATGTTGTGGAAAATCCTCATTCTTTCTCCTTTGTGAGGGAAGTCCCAATATAAGTGATTTCCCTCACACACCAACATTGTACATGCTATTTCCTTGAAATTTTCCTAAATGAATCTGCAATCTTGTGCACATTTTGGGTTGATGGACCTTGTTGATTTGCTAGCGAATTTTTCTTTAGAAAGGGTGGCTTAAAACCTGTTTTCCTTTGATCATTTGTATCCTTCATCTTGTAATTCCAATATTTTTGGAAAACGAGCCTTCCTTTTCTCATTTGATAAAGATGCTTTCCTCTCCTTATGGATTCCTCCAAAGTCTTGGGGTTATCATATTGTATCATCATCATTGTATAAAGAGGGTAAACCACTTAGAAACCTTTGGATTTTGAATTTCTCATCCTTTAGGAAGTCAACATATTTCAACAACTCAAAGAATCTCTTCTCATATTCATCCGTTGTCGTGCTTCCCAACTTGAGTTATAAGAAATATTTCATCTTCCTTTCATAGTAATGCTCATAAAAATATTTCTTCTGGAAATATCCTTTAAATTTCCTCCAGGATATCCTCTTTTCATCAAGGTGCTTGGCTTGCTTAAGTTGATCCCACCACATGGTTTCCTTTCCTTGCAAGTGGTAGGTTGCAATTTTGGCTTCTACCCAAGAGGGTTAATCATGTAGCTGGAAATATTTCTTCATTTCTAGTAGTTAGGCCTCAACCTCTCCTTTCCTATGCTCACCATTGAAATTTGTGTTAGAATACTAAGAGGCAGGGGGGTGAATAAGTTTTAGCACTTTATTATCACTTTTAACCACAATATGTAATCATTAACATCATCAACAATATATCATCAATATATCATGAGTATTATAACCCAACAGAGCATAATATACATCCACAGAAACATAGTACACCAGAATTTATGTGGAAACCCAAATGGGAGAAAACCACAGAATGGTTTTCTTATTTATCAAAAGATTACATTCATTAGAAGCACCAACTTCCCAATTCTCCAACTACAACTAGAAGGATGCTATGACCCCCTATTCATAGGCTCCAACCTGAAGGAAGCTAAAACTCCTTGAATTCTCTGGATCCAACCAAAAGGAGGATACAACCCCCTGATTCTGAGGCTCCAACCTGAAGGAAACTCCAACTCCTTGTGTTCTCCGGATACAACCGGAAGGAGGCTACAACCCCCTTTCCTTGCCCTGTCCTTCCACCCTGAAATATAGGTGTAGACCAACTGTCACTACCACAATGATTGCCACTGTCACTATACCATCAATCTGTAACTGATCATCAACCAACTAGAACCTGTACCATACCATGCATCAACTGTGTATATATATATATATATATATGCATCAGTCATGAATAATAAGATATACCAATTACGACATCAATGACAAGTAGTCAATCATGTAACATATGTCAAACATGAATACACCTTATACCGTATAGCGTAAGATCAATCAATTATAGATTTGTACCATATCATCAATGAAGAACAAATGCATGTCCCTCATGCATATGCCACTATACATCAAGTGTATACCTCAACCATGAAAAATCA
Organism: Picea mariana; assembly: GCA_032191745.1. NCBI lineage: Eukaryota > Viridiplantae > Streptophyta > Pinopsida > Pinales > Pinaceae > Picea > Picea mariana. The sequence goes on along the minus strand of JASDQU010012136.1, from coordinate 206,853 downwards.
TATCAAAGATATGAACCATAAAAACCATGACATATGTTGAACCAAATATACCATAATACCTTACTCAATCATGTACCCAATATATACCTCAATCATGTGTCAAACCCTCATCAATATTCCAAGTATGCCTCAAGCATTCACCACATCATAATCAAGCATAACCTTCACAACGAGTACACAAACATACTAGTAATTTTGTAGCTGACCTATAACATTTCAATGCTGACATGTAAGTTATATTTTGTCTTTAGGGACCTAGTACCAACATTTCCTGTAAACTTTTCTTACCCTCACGGGACTAAGACTTCCTGTCTCGTGGGGCCTTGTGTGACAAGTCTACTGCAACACACAGGGATGCATCACGAGACACTAGTAGTATGACCTAGAGGGATAAGAAACACTAGGGTTTCCTCATAGATTCTTTCTCACCACTGCAATGCCAAAACTCCCATACTCCTCATTCTCCGCTACCTCATATTTTATCGTCGAAAACTTAGCCAAAAGATCACTAGTTCACTAGAATTAGTGAGTGAATGTACTTGTGAATGACTCTTTGAGGTGTATTTGTAATTTTGTTTGGTAACCTCTTTCCTTGAACATAGGGGATTCTTCACTTTCTTCTTACAACCACTTTAACCTTTCATTAAATACTTGTAACCAACTAGGGGCTTCTTAAACATTCTTCGGGGCTTTTAACTTCACAAGGTCATAAATCCTCAACCGTGACGAATTACATGGCATACTACCTATCAACGGAAATGTCATGATGAGGAATATCCATGCTTGAGTGATTTACCTTCATTTAATCCATCCTCCATTACCTAATTCCATGATCAAATGCGATATCCATAACCATACTTATGGGTTTCTTGTAGACTTCTTCAAAACGTCTTCCCGTGAGGGCCATGCTTGGAGCTACGCCATAAGGGGACGACTTTGGAGACTTCTCCAAATACACCCATCACATCAGTTGACATCAATCCACTACTTGTTGACATCAATGACAACCAATTTTCCAATAATCTCCCCCTTTGGCATTGATGGAAACGTTGATGGCATGGGAGCACTCATGCTACTGCTCATGCTCCCCATGTGATCATTGCTCCCCCTGTGACCAATGTTCCCCCTGTCTCTATGAATCTGTTATTTCTCTTTGTTTCCATGCATTTTTTCTTTATCTCCCCCTTTGAAATCAATGGAAAATGGTAATCCACCTTGGAGTTTCTCCCCCTATCTACAAGCCTCTGTTGTATCTTCATGGTGCTTCCTTGTGTAAACAATTGATGTATATGAAAAGCATTCAAAAGATTATTGACTTGTATTCTTCAAGTATTTCATTGTTCTCCCCCTATCTTACTATGCCCGAAGCCATGTGCATCACTGTGGGGCATAAAATATTCCAAGTTTCTGTCAAAGATACTGAAAGATATCCCTTGAAAGAGGTTTGGTGAAGATATTTGTAATCTATTATTTTTTCCCAATGTGCTCTAGCTTGATTTTTTTCTCTGTAGCATGTTCCCTTAGAAAATGATATTTGATCGGAATGTGTTTCCTATTGGAATGCATCACTGGATTCTTGGAGATACCAATAGCACTAGTGTTATCACAGAGTATTGAAATGGGATAATCATACGCCACTTGTATATCTTGCAAGTTTTTCTTCATCCAAAGAACTTGAGTGAAACATGTTGTCGTTGTAATATATTTTTCTTCTGCTATGGACAAAGATACTGAAGATTGTTTCTTTCTTATCCATGATACCAAACAATCACACAAGTAGAAGGATTCTCCACTTGTACTTCTTCTATCATCAATGATTCCTTCCCTATCTGCATCTGTGTAGGCAACTAGAGATAGATATTTCCCTTTTGGATACCATAAGACAAATTATTTTGTTTCCTTGAGATATGTGAATATTCTCTTTACGGCCATAACATGTGCTTCTTTCAGTGTTGTTTTAAATCTTGCAACTTGTCCAACTTCTTGTATCACATCTAGTCTTGATGCTATCACATAGATTAGGATTTCAATCATCGATCTGTAGACTCTTTGATTTGCATACTTTGATTCATTATCCTTTCTCAACTTGCAACTCGTCTGCATAGGAGTAATCACGGGTTTTCAATCTTCCATTCCAAACGTCTTTAACATTTATCTAATATACTTGGTCTGAGAGATGAAAATACCTTGATCATGCTGACATATTTGTAATCCCAAAAGGACGGTCAACTCACCAAGAAAAGACATTTCGAACTCATTTTTCATATCTCGGGAAAACTTCTGACTGATCCTGTCATCATCATTTCCGAAGATGATGCCATCTACATAAACTTCAATTATCAATATACTGTCGATATCTACTTTATGTGGAGATTGTTGTTTGCATTTCCCTTCCTGAATCCTTGTTGTTGTAGATACCTATCCAATATTGAATACCATGCTCTACGAGCCTGATTAATTTCATACAACGCTTTATTCAACCCGCAAACATAATATTTCCTTTATGACAGTGGAATTCCTATTGGTTGTTCGATGTAGACCTCTTCTTCTAATTCTCCATTAAGAAAAGTTGAATTAACATCCATTTGATATACCTTGATTCTTTTGGAACATGCATAGTCTAATATCAATCTGATTGCTTCCATCCTATAAACTGGTGCAAAGGTCTCTTCAAAATCTATACCTTCAATTTGAGTATATGTTTCTGGTTACATGTCCATTCTCATTCAGTTTGTTTTGAAAAACCCACTTTGTACCAATCACATTATTGTTATTTTGTCTTAGAACCAGTTCCCATGTGTCGTTCTTCTCTATCTAATCTAATTATTCATCCATAGCCTTGATCTAGTGTTCATATTTGTTGACCTCTTCAAACCTTATCGGTTCAACTGTAGATAACAATGTTAAGTGTTGTTGTTCTAGTGAAAGTATTCTTCTTTTGGTTTCAAATCCTGTGTCTTTATTTCCAATAATTTGTTCTGGTGGATGATTTTTTTGTACTCCTCGGCTAGGTGTCTTAGGAGGTATCTGATGTTCATCTTATTTTTGTTCTTCTTCTGTCTTCTCTTCTTCATCTTCTTTTTCTTCTACTACTTCTTCTTTCAGATCTTCCTCATCATCCCACACTTATGAATATTTGCTTCCAAATTTTCCCTTCCGTACATCAGTCTCGTCAATCGTTACATTGATTCTTTCCACGATTAAGTTGAGTCTTGGATTGAAGCATTTATATTCTTTGATTTATATTGAATACCCAACTAGTATGCCCTTATTTGCTCGAGAGTCAATTTTTCCAAGCCTTCCATCTTCTCTTTTGATATAAAATTTGCTTCCGAATACTTTGAAATGCTTCACATTCGTCGGTCTTCCTTTCCATAATTTGTAAGTAGTATTATCATCGTTACTTTTGAGCATTCCTCTATTCAGGATGTGAAATTTAATGTATTTCTTGAGCCCAAAATATGTCACTCAACTTGGAATGTTTCAACATGGTTCTGTCCATTTCCAATACTATTATGTTCTTCCTTTCGACAACTCCATTTTGCTGAGGTGTCCTAGCTGCTGAGAACTGTATTTTTATTCCATGTTTGCCGCAAAAGTTCATGAATTCCTTTGATATAAATTCTCCTCCATTGTTTGATCTCAAACACTTGTTTTTCAATTCCATCTTGGTTTCAACGATCTCTGTATATCTTGAAGTGTTCGAAATCCTCTGACTTTTTCATGAGAAATAAAACTGTAGTCATTCTTGTGTAGTCATCAACCAATAGCATGAAGTACCATTCACCATTTAGTCCTTTCGTTCTTGTAGGTCCACATAGATCAGTGTGTACAATATCCAATGGTTTTGTCGTGGAGTACTCTTTTGATTTGAACTTGGTCCTAGTTTTTTTTCCTTATAGACAATGCTCACATAGAGTATTTGTTGGCTTTGAGATCTAAATAATTTATTTTACTTCTTCCTTTCTGCTGATTTTGACAAGGTTATAAAAGTTTATGTGACCCATCGTTCTCTACCAGAGCCAACTTTAATTTTCTTTTCCTAAGCAACATATTTCCTTTCCAATTTCATTCAGGACATATATGTTGTTTGGAGTTCTTCTAGCTATACCCATTAACTTTCTTGATCCTTATTTCCTTATCTCACATTTGTTTGAGTCAATTTTTTTTTTGTATCCTTGATCACACATTTGACTTACACTTGGAAGATTGTGCTTCATATATTTGACTAGTGGAACATTTTCCGCCTTGGCATCTTTTCTTCCAAGCTTGATTGTGCCTCTTCCTATAATTATGGTTGATTTATCATTTACAAACGAAATTGATCCATCTCATTCCTTATTTAGTTTCAAAAACTTGTTCTTGTCACTTGTCATATGATTCGAACAACCGTTGTCAACATACCACCCACTTCTCTTGTGTTGATCTTGTAAAGAAAGTGAGCATTCTTCAATATCGAATTGATATTTCTTCATTCTCCGTATCCTTTTTGGTTGTTGATGTTCTGCTTTGGTTCTCTTGGAGGAAAAATCAGTCTACAATATTTGGCCACGTGTCCAAAATTGTTTCTCTTGTAGCACTCTATTTCATCACTTAGTGAGCCAAAACTGTTGTGATTTTTGTTATGTGTTTCATGGGACTTTCTGGGATAACTACTATTGGAATAGCCTTCATATTTTGTTTTGTTATAGGCTCTACAACTTGCATATTTGTGACCAAATTTATGACAAGAATAGCATAAACCAAGAAAAATATTTTGATACCTGGATGTAGGGGATCTTTTGAATGGTGTTTCTCTTATGAAACCTTATTCTTCTTGGGAGGGTGTTGATTTCTTGTTATGTGTTCTAAATCTTCTAGGTGGTCCATTTCCTCTGTTATTTTCTTCTTGAGTGCCTCTGAATATTTATGCATAAGTGCTTTTTTCTACTTCATGTTCTGTCATCTTGGAGCTCCAGCCTTTCTCGGTCTGCATCTAGTTGTATCCTAGTCTGGACCTATCATATTATGGACTTTGAATGTTGATGAAATCATACAATATTTTGGTATTATTCTTTCATTGAAGATATTTTCTTAGAGTGATTATTTCCGCTTCTAAGATTTCAATCATCTTCTCCTTTTCTTCTAACTGACCTATGAGTATTTCTTCAATTATTTTGTCTTCTTCTACTTGGATTGTTAACTTCATGATTATCTACTCAAATTCTTCTGAGTTGTAATTTTGAGATCCTTTCTTCTTTAACTCTCCCTTGGGTGACTTAATTTTCTTTCTTTATTTCTCCAGTTCTTCTAAGGCATTGATTAGTTTTTCTCTGAGGTTAACTTCGCCTTCTTCTTCAGAATATTCAGAAACATCTTTTATTGCAATGAAGATAACTCTTTTTGAATCATTTTCAATATCATCATCTTCGTGAGTCATTTGATTAAGAGTTGTCTTCCTTTGAGTAGATTCTTTTCTTGAAGAATTTATTTTTGTTCCTTCTCTTGTCTCCCTTTTGATTTTTCTTTTTCTTCTTAGAATCTTCTTCTTCATCGCTACCTTTATTATTAGCACAAGTGCATTTAGAAGAAAAATTATCAATACCATCACAATTAAAACATTTTAATGGAAGCATACCTTTGTACTTGTTGGTTCCTCTTTTTAACTTCCTTACGAAGTTTTCCACTTCTTCATCTTCCTTTGAATCGTCGTTGCAGTTGCAATATGGTTTTGGACTTTGCTTGTTTTTATTCTTTGTCTTCTTGGATTCTTTGAAAGTTGCTTCCTTTGTGACTAGATTCTCTTATTCTATCCTCATTTCATAAGATGTGAATATTCCATGTACCTTGTCCATGCTCAAACTGTCAAGAACTATTCTTTCTTCTAGGGTTGATATCTTAGGATCAAATCTTATAGGTAGAGATCTTAAAACCTTTTGAATGACCACTGACACATCAAATTCTTCTCCCATACCTCTGATAGTGTTCATTGTTTCATCAACTCGTAGAAAGTAGGCTGCAATGTCTTCATCTTCCTTCAACTTCAGTTTCTCAAACTTAGATCTAGGAGTTTGAATCTTAGCTCCCTTGACTTTGGTATCTCCTTTGTAAATCTTTTGAAGTTTATCCCAAAGATCCTTTGTGGTCTTTCAATGCATAACTTTGACAAATATTGAATCATCCATACTGCTCATAATCATTCCTTTATCCTTTGAGTTGTTTTCATTGATTTTCTTTCCATGTTTGTCAGTTGGGGGAGTGATTGGTGATGTATATCCGTCTACTACTTACTACCAAACATCAAATCCCTGTGCCTATAAATTTTTTTGCATCCTTTTATTCCAAAAAGAATAGTTCTTTCCATCAAACCTTGGTGGTCCAATATTAGTGTATTCCATTATCTCCTTCCAGTGGTTAAATTGTTTCTTGAAGGACGTGCTCTGATACCAATTGTTGGAATACTAAGGGTGGGGGGGTGAATCAGTATGAGAAATTTATTATCACTTTTAACCACAATATGTAATCATTAACATCATCAACAGTATATCATCAATATATCATGAGTAGTATAAATCAATAAAGAATAATAGACATCCACATAAACACAATACACTAGAATTTACGTGGAAAACCAAATGGGAGAAAATAATGGAATTCTTTTTTTATATATCAAAATAATACATTCATTGGAAGAAACAACTTCCCAATTCTCCAGCTACAATTGGAATTTAGATATGACTCCCTATTCTCAGGCTCCAACCTGAAGGAAGCTACAACTCCTTGAATTCTCTAGATCCAACCAAAAGGAGGCTACAACCCCCTAATTCTCAGAATCAAACTTGAAGGAAGCTAGTGTTATCCGGATACAACCAAAAGGAGGCTACAACCCCCTTTCATTGCCTTGTTCCACTGACCTGAAATATAAGTGTAGACCAACTATCACTACCATAATCAATGCCACTGTCACTGCCACTATCACTGTCTCATCAACATGGAACCTGTCACATCAACCTGTCATTGTATCCAACCTATCACTGTCACTGTACCATCAATCTGTAACTGATCATCAAACAACAAGAACCTATACCATACCATGCAACTATGCTGACATGGCATGACACGTAGACTCTAACATGCCACTCTAGATGGCGCTGTATGAAACATAGATGGTGACATGGCATGACACATCATCACCCTCTTTCCTTCATCGACGATCAACAACTTCTCTTGGATGAACTGACACCTTGCCAAATTGGCCGACCTGATCATTAGCCATTGGGAATTGGTGATTTCTCTTGGCAAGAAAACACATTACTAAAAAAACCGACCTGACCATCGATCATCGATGATTTCTATTGGTGAACAAAACAATTTGCCAAATTTGTCAATCCAACCATCGACCATTGAAAAATTCTCTTGTCCAACTCCAACACTTCGAAATTTTCGAGCAAATCCCAAATGAATTTGGACCGTCAATCTACCATTCAAACTGATCTTGACCGTTGATTTGCTCCAACTTTCAAATGAATGAAAATGAATCTAGATCATCGATCTATCTCAATTTCCCAACTGCCAAAAACGAATCTCGACTGGCGATCTTCTAGACCTTGCCAAACTCCAAAAAAATTATAAGTTTTTAAATATATTAAAATGAATCTGAGCTGTTGATCTCGAAATCAAATATGATCTCAGTCGTCGATTCACCAAACTTTTCCCAATTCTACAATAACCATTAAAACATGAATTTCAACCTTCCAAGTCGAATTTAACTCTAGAACTCTGCATATTTATGCCCCATATTACTTCTGAGAGGGTTCTAAGCCAATTTCACTCAAATTTTCTCATGAATTTGGGGGTATGTATCCCTTCATCGATCTTATTCTCTCGGGCATCTCATTCATTTATTAGGGTCTCTCTCACACATGTAACCAAGAATCTCTCTTTTGGGAAACTCAAGGGAGTTCACTGCTAGGAAAACTTCCAGGAAAAATAGTAGCAACACTTGTTGTTATAGTGCAAGTCACACATGAGTTCACTCTTTAGGCCTAATAATCTAGATATTCAGTCTTTAGCTCTAAAATGATCCAAAAATGCTCCATCATGTTGTAGAATTCTCCCTCAATGGTTTCTCTAGATACAAAATCTCTTCTCCCCTATTCTCCCCTTGTTGTTCATGCCAAAACATGAATGTCTAGAATTGTTGTAGCTTCCCATAAAAATTTCCTCTCATTTGGATTGTTTACTTGACTCACACACTTCCCCAAGATGATTGTACTCAACCCCCATGCTCCCAATAACTATGGGATGTGACTTCTCATACCCACCCTCTTACAAGTATTCAATGATTGGCTTTGTGGACACTTAATAAAAAATTAGAAGGTTTATATACTAATAGTGATTTTAGGAAGTGGGTTGAATTAATAGACATGGGTAATTCCCCCTTGGACCCCTCTTAGACATTCTCTTAGACCCTCCCTTCTCTTGTGGATTACTTCAACCCTGATCTCTGTCCATTTTCCCCAACAAATAGCATCACATTTTATTATTAAAATTCATAAATAAAATTCACATATTCATCACTTGGTTGTAGCCACATATTATATCTACATTAACCATAATTAAAATGGGGATTATAGTGGGGATACTTAAAATTATGAGAAACAACACACAATGAGGCTACAGTCACAATCTCTTATTGATTGAAGACATATTACATCATTATATAGGAATCATATCTACTTGGCAGTTACAACAAATCACTGTAAACTAGGATCTACATTAAGTACTAGTAGAGTTCATCTATGAAACTAACTGTTGCTCCATTATTTCCAAGTCTCCCCCTTAATGGAGAATGTATTGAATTCTACACCTAACATCTCCCTAAACAACTTAAACTTAATCTTTCCAAGAGGCTTAGTGAAAATATCAACAATATTTTCACTAGTATTACAATACATAAGAGCTATTTCATTTGGCTGCAATTTTTCTCTAACAAAATGAAACCGAGCATCAACATGCTTTGTCCTTGCATGAAAAATTGGATTGTTCGTCAGCTTGATTGAACTTTGATTATCACATTTGATCATTGTAGGTTCCTTTTGTTCTTCTCCAACATCTTGAAGAAGTCTTCTCAACCAAACAACTTCACAAGTTGCTGTATAGAAGACTTTATATTCTGCTTCAGTAGAAGACAAAGATACAATAGGCTACTTTTTACTGCTCCATGAAACAATCCCAGATCCAATGCCAAATGCATATCCAGTGGTTGATCTTCGATCATCCGGATTGCCAGCCCAATCAGAATCTGAGTAACCTATCAACTCAACATCAGATGCATCAGTGTATTTAATACCATAATCAAGTGTTCCTTTTAGATACCTGAGTACCGCCTTTGTTGCATTCCAATGGATTTCTTGAGGTTTCACCATAAACTAACTTAACACACTCATAGAATATGCAATATCAGTTCTGGTTATGGTGAGATAATTCAAACTACCCACCATCTGTCTATACATAGTGCCATTCACCTCCTTCGAACCATCATCACAAGAAAGTTTCACATTCTCCTGCATGGGAACTATATAAGATTTACACTGATCCGTTTTAAATCTCTTAATTACTTCTGTGACATACTTACTCTGACAAAAAATTTTTTGGCCTACATTTCTCCAAACTTCAAGACCTAGGTAGTAATGTAACTCACCAAGATCTTTCATTTCAAAAAATTGTGACAATTGCTCCTTGATTTCATCAATTAATTTCCCTTCATTTTCTGTAATTATTAAATCATCAACATATAAGGAAATCAATACTATATACCCCTTCTCATCAAATTTGGTATACATATTTGGATCACTCTTGCTCCTCATAAAACCCTGTTGAATAAAGAAAGAGTCTATCTTCTCATACCATGACCTAGGTGCATGTTTTAGTCCATACAATGCTTTCTTTAACTTACACACTAAGTGTTCTTGCCCATGTTCCACAAACCCTTCAGGTTGAGTAAGGTAAACCTCCTCCTTTAACTCACCATTCAAAAATGAAGATTTAACATCTAGTTGGTGTAGCTTCCAATGATACTTTGTAGCTAAAGAAATTAACAATATGATAGTATTCAATTTAGCTACTGGTGCAAATGTTTCAGCATAATCAATACCTTTTGTTTGTGAATACCCCTTTGCAACCAACCTAGCCTTATATTTGTCTACACTACTATATGATTTAAATTTGGGTTTGTATATCCATTTGATCCAATAGGGTTTTTATGTTTAGGCAATTCAGTCAATTCCCAAGTATTATTTTTCATTATAGATTCATATTCTTCCTCCATTTCATTTCTCCATTCATCATGTTCATTGGCTTCATCAAAACTCATGGATTCTATGAAATTTTAAATGCTACTCATTAGGGCATAGTATCTATACCTCTCAGGGAGTCAAACTTGTCATGAAGATATTCTCAAGTAATTATTTTCCTCCCCACTTTTTGAAGATCTGTTTTCACCACTAGGTGAACTCTGACTGCTTGAAGTGTCCATGTCACTGTCACTGAGTCCTTATTGCTGTTGCTGTGGCTGCCGCTGCGGTTGTGGCTGCTATTGTGGTGGCTGCTGCTGTGATGGTTGTTGTTGCTCTTCTTTAACTCCTTCATCAAGAATTCTATGCCATTCCTCATGACTGTTGTCGTCATGATTTCCTGCTTCTTGCTTCCTGCTCATGGAAACGCACATCTCTACTCACAAATACTTTGTGAGTAGAAGGATGAAACAATTTGTATGCTTTGAATTTATAACAATACCCAATGAAAATACATATAATGGCTTTAGCATCCAATTTCTTCCTATTCTCCTTTGGAATATGTGCAAAATCCTTACACCCAAATACTTTCAAATTATGAACTGCAGGTTTGGAACCATACAAGGCTTCGAAAGGAGTAACATTATCAAGACACCTTGTTGGACTTTTGTTCTTTAAATAAACTGCAGTATTTATGGCTTCAACACATAATGTATTCGAGAGATTCTTACCTTTCATCATACTGCGTGCACACTCTACCAGAGTTCTGTTTTTCCTTTCAACAACTCTGTTCTGCTGTGGAGTGTGGGGTATTGTAAGCTGTTGTACTATTCCATGATCTTTGCAATATTTGATGACGTCCCTTGATTTATACTCTCCCCCTTGATCTGAACAAAGGATTTTGATGGATTTTCCTGTCTGCTTTTCCACCATGGTTCTGAATTCCTTATAGTACTAAAAAACA
>JASDQU010012136.1:177448-190609 GCA_032191745.1 Picea mariana | reverse complement strand
TCTGCTGTGGAGTGTGGGGTATTGTAAGCTGTTGTACTATTCCATGATCTTTGCAATATTTGATGACGTCCCTTGATTTATACTCTCCCCCTTGATCTGAACAAAGGATTTTGATGGATTTTCCTGTCTGCTTTTCCACCATGGTTCTGAATTCCTTATAGTACTAAAAAACATCACTTTTTCTTCTAAGGAAATAAACCCATGTGTATCTTGTGCAATCATCAATAAATAACAGAAAGTAAAATGCACCTCCTAAAGACCTAGTCTACATAGGTCCGAAAACATCAGTATGCAGAAGATCTAACACATCTCGCTTTTTCCTATCACGATTAGAGGGGAATTCATCTATGTTCATCTTTCCTAATGCACATCCATCACAAGAAACATTCTCATTCTTTAACATGGGAAGTCCTTCAACCATATTTTGTTTCTGTAATAACAATAAATTAGGATGATTGATGTGGCCATACCTTTGATGCTAAAGACTCTCTGTTGGCATAGTTGTAGAAGTCAGCGCGTGATGTGCTTTGATGGTAACATCAAGTTTGTATAGGCCTCCTGCTCTGACTCCCGTTGCAATATTTTTGAATTGGTCTATCAGATCCTTCACTATGAAATAATTCTTGAAGAATTCAACCTTCAAGTTCCGATCTGTAATGGTGGACACATAGATCAATTTTTTCTTTATCCCTAACACATACACCACATTGGGAATGTGACGAATAGTACCATTTGACAATGTCACAGGAATGTCTACATATCCCTTGATATGATGAGTGCGATCATCTCCAAGATATATGTTGGCTCCATTATGTGTTTCTTTAAAATTAGTGCACCACAACTTATTACATGTCGTATGCACTGATGCTCCAGAATCCACAAACCAGGCATCACTATCATCCGTTTCAACAGATAAAACAACATTGGACACAAACAGTCTAAGATCCTGTGAATCAAAATTCTAGGGTTCATTAATATCATCACTAGCAATAAACAATCTGAGATCATGATTTGAAGATTCTTTTGCATAATGACCTGTATGTTTTCTAGGTTTATTCCTAGCCTCATCACTCTTCTTCTTATGACAGTATTTAACAATATGTCCAGGTCGACCACAATAAAAACAACTCTTTGACTTAGTTTTGTTAGAGGGAATACCTTGATTCGACCTTGGGGATTGTATTCTCTACGATGAATGACCTCCTCTGCCTCTTTCTCCTGATCTCCCTCTCGGGGATCTCTTATTTGACCACAGTGCCAAATCTGTATTCTGAGGCTTCAAATTCCCGTGCCTCTCTTCCTCTTGTAGCAAAATACCTATCAGTTCTTCAAAAGTAGGAGGTTTCTCCCTTGCTACAAGACATGTTATGAACATCTGATAATATTCTAGAATACCATTTAAGGTAATAGTGACAAGATCAGTGTTGGAAACTGTTTCACCTATATTTCCTAGCTTGTCTTTCACCTCTTTAATGCGACCAAAAATGAACTAACAGATTCATTTCCATCCGTCTTAATGCCTAGAAATTTAGTTTTCAGGAAAAGAATGCGATTCGTATTTCTATTTTCATACAAATCTTTAAGCGCTGTCCATGTTTCAATAGAAGTGTTAGCTTCTCTAATATGTGGAATTATGCTATATTTAACAGAGATACATAACAATACCTTGACCTTTTTTTCATGCTTCTCCCAATCTTGGATTTGTGTTGCTGTCGCATTGACAACCTCATCGGGTTTTTCTTTATTTCCCTTCACAATGGTCCAGACACCATATCCCTCTATCAGGGTCTGCATTTTGAATTTCCAGTTAATGAAATTCAAGCGATCTAATTTGTTGGCTTTGTTGAGGTAGGTCTCTGCCAACAGATTTGCCATCTCTTACAAAATGGAAGTATTCTTTCTTGATCGATGACACTCCTTGGATTAATGAAGGGTAGCAATTTTCATATTCATTCCAACCTCACGCTGAATGCACCACACCAAACTCACACAGCAGAAACTCACGCCCTAATGGTGATTCACAGATCCGAGTCCGCTCCTCCAAAAAAAAATGATCACCTCTTCAACATGGCTCTCTCAACAGACCGAGACTCTCACAACTGATCACTACCTACTCCTTCCATTCACAGGAAATAAACTCATGCTTTAAATTCTCGGATCTGTAAATAATAAAATCGGCCCTCTATGCGTCCTCACAGCCAGCTCCAACAACAATCTGGCGTTCCTCTACAATGATATTTTAATCTCTAGTGAAAGGAAAAAGATCCTTTAATTACACGCGCTTGGTGATTTCCATGTGGACTCATCTTCCCAAAAAAATTGTCAGATGATTTCCACAAGATCACGCCTTCCAAAGTCACTCCTTTCATGGAAAAAAGGCCAGTTCTCCTCTAAATCACGAAGGGGAGTGCTAGAGCTCTTATGCTATGGAAGGGGGGGCACTACAATGCTGAGTGAGAGTGGGAGCATGAGCGCGAATGCCCTAGCACTCTTAGAGGTGAACAAAGCGAGCGCGAGGGATCCGATTTTGAGGGATTTCATGAGTGTGAGAGGGATCGACGCTCTTATAACACTGCATGGGGAGCGCTCAATGCCCCTAATCAATTAATTTGAGATCTTTCACTTTGGATCTCGTCTCAGAGAGCCAGATCTCTCAGATCTCCAACGTGGACTCTAATACCAACTTAGAATTATGAGAAACAACACACAGTGAGGCTACGCTCACAATCTCTTATTGATTGAAGATAGATTACATCATTATATAGGAATCATATCTACTTGGTGGTTACAACAAATCACCGAAAACTAGGATCTACATTAAGTACTAGTAGAGTTCATCTATGAAACTAACTCTTTCTCCATTATTTCCAAGTGATGTTACAAGGTGATCAACCTTAGTCTAGAAGATCAAAAGTGTCTCTTTGTTTTAACTAGAATAAAGAATAAAATTAGAATTGATAAAATAAGAACAAACTCCCATGAGCTCCATAGTGAAACAGGGCGTTGGACAATTCCTAAAATGCAACGAGACAAAATAATTTGTCATCTTGTGACACTAATCAAGTTGAAGATGAAAAACACTTTCTCTTAGAATGCCATCCATACACACCATTATATCTCAATTTCAAAATATGTGTTACAATATTGACCTTCCTAACATTTTAATTCATCAAAAATATGGTGATTTATGAATGCTTCTCTTAAATATTTTTGAGTACACAAATAAAATTCTAAATCAAACCAAGTAATTCCTTATCATTCTGAAGGTTTGATAGACCAAACTTGTTCTCAATAAACATAAATCATCATCATCAATAATTATTTATGGCCAAGATAAAGACTCAATTAGATTAAAATATGATATATTTATGGCTAAAATGAAGACACACACACACACACACACAAGTTTAGATTGGAAAATGGAGAGGTCAAATAAGAAAAGGGAACTCATATTAATATTAATAATAGTATATGGGAAAATTGTAAATGAAAGGTTGATTAAATGAAGTAATGATATCTTCTTAGGAAATAAGTTAAACTGCAACCAAGGGTAGTATTTGGTTTCATGTATGGACTAAGGTTGAATGTTATTAGAAAGCACATGACCCCACTAGAGGTAGCCTTAACAATGACCACAAGGGATACTACCTTTCGTGTGGATATTATCTAGGATAAACCACCTTTTGGTCCTCGATTATGACCTAAAATTGGTTTTGATTGACTAAGAGTTTGTCTTCCTCAAACATAAGGAAATAGGTTAACATCACAAGACCCAGAGACATCTAGCAGGAGTGAAATTATGCCCCCTTATGGACCACTAATAGGTAATTTTAGGTGGCCTGGTTTTCCTTGAATAATGGTGATGAGTGAGCCCGCATCTGTAGATATAAACTGGTAATGGTTATCCTCTCTGTCGATTGACAACTAAGTTATAATAGGTTTCGTCACTTCAAAAAAAAAATAAAAAAAATAAATAATGATATATGAAATAATAAAGTAATACAAATAGAATTAAAATGAAAAAAAAACTTGATAAACTTAAGATGAAACAATAATAATAGTGAGAGAAAAAATAAGATTTAAAAAATGAATATAAAATATTAATAAAATATAATCAAAGATGCCTTAGATAAACAAGGGTGCATGGTAGCTTAGTCCCTGCCAAGTAGATTTGGAAATGGAGATGATAACTGACACCCTATAATTATTGATGATGATGATTACTGTGAAACATGAAGAATATGTTAACTAGGGGCTAGTTTCATAGTCTTAAAAGAAATCAATTTGTAAAGATTTTAAATTAAAAATATTAACACCGATAACTATACCATCAGAGAGATTGGAATTCAAAGAATTTGACCTAGACTCACAAGGAATGGAGGAAGATGTGTTGCCCCATGACACTTAGTTTATAGATTTGTCATATGCCGTATTGGCCAGTATCTCTGGCCACGCTTACTTTAATGTGGATGTTGTATAGTTTTGGGATTAACCTAAATTTCCTTCCAATTAAGTTAAGCTAGCCAAATGCAAATTGCATTTTAAAAATATTCAATTTTTCTTTTTGAAAATAAACATTTCAAATTTATTAATATATATTTTTATATAATATTTATTATATTACATAATAAATATAATCTAAATAATATATTAGATAATAACTATAATATAAATATAATAATAAATAATATATTAGATAATAAATATAATATAAATATAATAATGCATAATAATAAATACATAGTACAACATTTTATATTTACATGCGGTGATTGGTGAAATTCATTGATTATGTAATTAATTCTACATATTGAAAGATGTGAAGGGAGCAATAACACTTCAATTCTATAAATCAATTAGAAATGAGAAACACAAATATTTTTATTATATCCAAAAATATATATTGTTTTCCTATGTTAAACATTACATTGCATACACAAATTTATGGTAAAAAGCAAATTAATGTCACATCAAAAGCAAACTCATTGCTATAATCCCTTGACAGGGACTAATAAAAGAAAAAACAACAACACCATTTAATGAAATAACAATTAACACGTTTTGATTAAAAAATAAAAAAAATAACTTTTTATAAACACTAAATATCAAGATAATGAATTAAATTCCTAACCCTCTAAATCATAAATCTTTTTATAAACACTAAATATCAAGATAATGAATTAAATTCCTAACCCTCTAAATCATAAATTTCCTACAAGGATCTATGAACTCATTGGCATTCCATAACGCTATAGTCATTGAGAAATGATTGAAATGCAATCCATGTTATCTTAAACACCACTTTATTCATTCTTGACCAACACACTCGATATGGGACTAAAAAGTACTCTTTTTAGGCAACGAGAACTCCATATAGTCCCTACCTTAAGAGGAGAAGCCTTCAGAGCAACACCATACCCCCTTGTTGCTCTGTTAACCCAACTACTCAAAGTCAAGCTAAACATATCACTCAATCTAATAATAAGGAAGAATGAGTGCAAGTGCCTAGACTTACAAAATGGTTGCTACCAATCCATTGACTTCGATTGAAGCCCACTACCTTTCATATGGATTATATGATTCGAAGTTTGAAATTAAAAACAAGTATTTGGAAGGTTAATATACTTCACAATATATTTAATCACCTTGTTTCCAACACAGATGAAGATAAACTCTTTAATAGATCATTTGATAGAGTGACTTATAGATAGAGCATCTTATCAAGCCCAGGGTTGAAAGATTAACAAAATCATGATAGATAAGTGACCCCAATCAATACCAAAATTTTCTGTAGAAAATACCAAATTTAGTTAAGTGGGTCACCTACAAAAAAAAAAAATCCAATCTAGGAGGAAAGGACCACCTAAGTGTTCTAACAAATCCTTGCGAGACATTTCTAAAAATGAACACAATAAGAAACCATTTGTTGGGCTTCAAATGCTCATACATGGTCGACCATGTGGCCCCATACCTCTTTAACCCATAATTTAATATTGGTCTTAGGAGGAACTCAACCCACAAAATAACTAAGTAATGAATGATTTTTGTAAGTGTTACAAACTTCAACATATTCATTATGAAAGATTTCCATATGGATTTCATTAAGAGGAATATCATTATATCATGATAAAACCTTTGAGACAAATTTCCAAAAAATCTTCAATAGTAGCATTGTGTTTATAAATAATACGCACAATATTATTGTGAATCAACATATCTCTAAATAGAAAAAATAGTCTATTCTTAACCTCGGGGGTTGTCATTAATAAGCACATGAAAACCTAGAGTGGAATGTGAAGGGGCCAATCAAGGCCAACACAAACTAGCTATTGTTATGGATTTAATGGCGATAAAGAAGGCGTAGGAGCAGATCAAACATCTTCCTCCCACAAAATAAATAACCAATGAAAATAATAAGTAGATGTTATATTGGAAAAATAATGTAATAGACATTAAGAATAATAAGCTTATGAAGGAACATGGAGACCAAATAATAGATTATGGGGGTGTATATAACTTATTTTTTTGGATTTGAATATGTGATTTTTTTTAAAAGAAAACATATGTTTTTAACCATTAAATTACTAAATTTTCATTTTTATAATAATTGGAAACAATAGAAATTATGGAATGAAAACATAAACATAAAACTAACTTTTTAAGCTTATAAATGGTTTCACAAGTATCTACTACAATCACATGGTGCTGGTGGAAACGATAACACTGTTACTTTTGTGACTTACATCCAAGTTCCAACTAACCACTGCACTGAAACTTTAGTAATTAATAAGCAGCATGTTACAGAGTCTTTAAGACTGCAGCAGCTGATATATACCATCGAATTATCTTAATATATACACCCAAATATATCCAACAATGTATATAGCACCTGCCGCAGCATTCCTGCGTAGCATGCTGCTTATTGATCGCCAAAAACTTTGGCTCTGACCAAACCCCTCACGGAATTAACGGGTCCTTGACAAATAAAGAAGAAAGAAAGAAACTAATTACTAGGTCGAGCGAATACCTATCGCACGCGAGTAGATATCATGAACAGCGGGAATGTCGGATGAAATGAAGCAAATAGTGAAATGAAGTGGAAACGATGATGCTGTTGCTTCTGCGGCGGCCTCTCTTTTGCTTTCTTTTCCACTTTCCGTGCCGCTGCTTTCGCGTGTTTTGATTGAGAATGTGGAAAATAAGTTTCAGTGTCACATGAGATGAATGAAGAAGCAGCGCGATCAGCGGAGGAATCGCTTAACACTGTTGTTTCTCTTTCCGTTTATAAATAGTTTAAGAAGCCTCCTTTCAACTCCAAATCTTCTATGCATTTTCACCTCCTGTTGCTGCTCTGCCCCTCTTCCTCTTGCGAGCACAGCACCCAACTACTTTCTCTCTCCGTTTCCATTCCAAGCATCATGCCGTCTCTCTCTTTTGTTTTTCCTATGTTGTTTCTCCTCTGCTGTGTTTTCTGCTCCTCCTCCTCTACGCACTCATTTTACGATGATCGGCAATCACTTCTGGCATTCAAGGAACTCATCACCAGCGATCCACATCAGTCGATGGCCGATCGGAGTGACACCATCCCCTTGTGCAACTGGACTGCCGTTACCTGCAGCCGCCTTTATCCCAACAGAGTGGTCTCCCTCAACCTCAGTGCCATGGATCTGCGCGGCCCCATTTCTCCTTCCCTCGGCAATTTGTTGTTTCTCCGCTCCCTCGATCTGTCAGTGAATGCACTGTACGGTCATATCTCAGTGCAATTAGGACGCCTATTTCGTTTAAGGGAGCTCTGGTTGTCCGACAATCAATTGGAAGGAAATATCCCATCTCAACTTAGCAGTTGCAGAAAGCTGGTTTTGCTGGCGCTCTCCTTCAACAATCTGAGCGGAAATATTCCCCCGAGTTGGGTTCCCTCACACATTTAGAGGCCCTTTATTTGGGAAGCAACAAACTAAAAGGTATCATTCCAACTTCTTTGTCAAACATTTCCACTTTGGTTACTTTGGTCAAACAAATTAACAGGACATGTCCTATCAGAATTTGGTGCCAAACTCAAAAACTTGAGTATCCTTTCATTATGGGGAAATCAATTAAGTGGAAATATAGCAATTTCTTCCAATCTCAAATATCTTAATCTAAGTATAAACAAGTTGAATGGGAGTGTACCACTAGAGTTGGGTAAGTTATCCCATCTTGAGCATCTATCCTTGCACACTAATGAGCTTAACAGTGGCACTATTACAATCATTCATTTTCTTGTTTTTCTTACCAATTGTTCCCACCTACAAGTACTAAAGTTGAGAGAGAATAAAATAGGTGGTGTCTTGCCCCTTGCCATAGGCCGTCTTTCTACCAATTTGTCTCACTTGCAATTATCAGGTAATAGAATACAAGGAAACATCCCTCCACATATTAACAATCTTAGCAGCTTAACCTATCTAAATTTAAGTAGTAACTTTTTGACTGGAACCATTCCACCATTAGGAAACCTTAAATAGATAGAAAGATTGTATTTAAGTAACAATAAATTAGAAGGAAACATCCCTAATGACTTTGAACAATTACAACACCTTGGGCTATTGGACATCACTGAAAACAAAGTCTCTGGAAATATTCCCAATTCCCTTGCACCCCTTAAACAACTAAGAAGAGTCCTCCTCCATCACAACTAGTTATCAGGAAGCATACCTACCAACTTAGGAAACTGTGTAAATTTGGAATTGCTTGACTTGTCTCACAATATGCTAACTGGAAGCATACCATGAGAAATCGCCAAAATTTATAATCTACAGTTCTATTTGAATTTGTCATGGAATTTATTAGAAGGATCCTTGCCCATGGAGATTGGTAAAATAACAATGGCTCAAGCTATAGATATTTCTTCTAATTAGTTGACTGGGGTCATTCCTCCTACACTTGGACGCTGCAGTGAACTACAATCACTGAATTTGTCTCACAATTTCTTCCAAGGCTCTATTCCAAATTCACTTGGAAAACTACAAAGTCTTATGAACCTAGATCTCTCTTCCAATAACTCTTGAGGAATTGAAAATGCTTCAGCGTTTGAATTTTTCTTTCAACAACCTCATAGGGGAAATTCCAAAAGGAGATTTTTTTGAAAATCAAACAATTGCCATTTCTTTAATTGGAAATCCTGACCTTTGTGGACCACAAATATTCTATTTATCTGCATGTCCAACATCAAGAAGTCAACTTGCATTGGTGAAAACAATACTATTTCCAGTGATTGGAGCTATTGCCTTTTTACTATGTTGTTTTCTTTTGAGATTCCTTTGGAGAGGGAATATACATATGCAAGACTTTGATTTTTCACTAGTTATTTTCCAAAAGTTGGTGCACCATAGGATCTCATATCAAGAGCTTCACATGGCAACTGATGGGTTTGATGAGGCCAACTTGTTGGGAAAAGGGAGTTTTGCATTAGTGTATAAAGGAATTTTTAAGTGATGGCTCACTTGTTGCTATCAAGGTGCTCCAGTGGAAAAACAACCAAGTTGAAAAGAGCTTTGAAGTAGAATGTGGTGTCTTGCAAAAGGTTCGACATCACAATTTAGTGAGAATCATAACCTCATGTTCCAACCCCCAGTTCAAGGGTTTGGTGTTCCCGTTTATGTCTAATTGAAGCTTAGAGAAGAATTTATATCCTGATAGAGATGAAAACAATGGTGAAGCTGTCTGTCAACTGGGATTGAAAACACGATTAAACATCGCCATAGATGTAGCCCATGCTATGGAATATCTTCATCATGATTCTTTTGTGCAAGTAGTGCATTGTGATATAAAACCCAACAATGTGCTTTTGGATGAAGAAATGTCAAGTCATGTAACAGATTTTGGTATTGCAAGACTAATTGGAGCAACCTCTACTGATTCAATTACTTCAACACTAACTTTAAAGGATCCGTCGGCTACATTGCCCCAGGTATGGATTTTAAAATATTTCTTTCACTTTTCTTTTCTCATTAATAATTTTGTATATATGGATTGGTTGAGTAAAATTTGATGATGGTTACCTTTAACAGAGAGTATGGATTGGGTGAGACAGTTTCCATTAAAGGAGATGTTTACAACTATGGTATTATGTTATTGGAAATCTTCACCAGAAAGCGACCAACTAGTGACATGTTTGTTGAAGACATAAACTTGCACAAGTGGGTGAACTTGGCATTTCCAAATAGAGTGAAGGAGGTGATTGATAGTGGTGTTTTTAGCAAGGTGGATGGAGATGAATTTGAAAAAAATAATGTATACAAATGTCTACTTTCTTTGCTACGTGTTGGTTTGCTTTGTTCCAAATATTCATTTGAAGAAAGACCAACTATGAGAAATGTGGTAATGATGTTGGAGAGTATCAGAGATGATTTGATGGCAAATGCACTTGCTTCTAGAAGATTGAAATGAAGCATATCTAGTTTTCTTAGCAATACAAATGCAAAAAGGAATGACAAACTTGCCTCAAATGCCCAAAGTTCTTCTACATTATTGTTTGTGAGAATCACAATAGTAAAAGAATTTAGTCTTGCCACTAGACTTACAATGTCATGAGTTTTTTTTATGATGTATTATCTATTTGTAATTATTCTCAACATGAAAATTAGATGCTTTTACGACACTACATTATGGGGATTGTAGATCTAAGTTTGATTTTATTTGTTATCCATCCATAATTTCAATATTCATATATGTGAAGTAATCTCCCCAATAAAATTATCTATCCAAAAATTAATTGCATTTTGTTTGCACATATAGATTAAAGGATTTCTATTTAAATTTACCATAACTTATAAACATGAATGTTATTTTAGCCTAATGAAATGAATATGCGTACCATGTTGGATTCTAACTTATTTGTTTATATTGTCGGTCAAATGTTATGAGTTGATTTCCCACTTTAGATGTGAATTTTGAGTTTTCATGAAAATTGGATTGATGAGCCTCTAATGGTGCATGTACCACTACCCTTCAAGTATATGATATTGGAATCATGTTTATAGTGAAATGTGTAAATATAAATATTGTGAAACTACAACATACTATACAATTTCTAATGATATTTGACCTCTGATATATTTTCTGATGTTGGAGAGATGTCCCCATTTTTTCAACCCCTATGCGTATTTAAGGACAACTTGTAGACCATTAGGTACTTGCTAGAGATCCCTACATTTTTGGACACTCACTACAATATGGTACCTTAGATCCCAAGGAACACCTAGATTTGTTACTTGCCCCTATTGACAAGGGGATATGTTTTATGAAAATGGAGGTTTTATGCTAATGGGTCCCACTAGCATCAAATGGACAAAATGTTTGCTCAATATTGTATAAAGCTAATATTGTTTCAAAGAATAACTCACAATGAAAGTGTTCATTCCTCATATTTCTCAGTGGCATGTTCATTTCCTAGGTCAAGGTTAATGAAACTACTATATTACTTTCACACAATTTTTTTGGCATACATGGATGCTTTGGATATTAATATTACTATGTCAAAGCTATTTTTATATGGAAATTTTTTTCTTAAAATGGATTTGGTTGTCTTCATTCCCTTTTCTAGAGAAATTTTAAAGGACAAAATTTTGTCATTGAGTGAAATTTAAGGTATTTAAAAAACAAGTTTTGACAATTTTTTACATTATTAGACTATTAGAAATTAGCCCATAAAATATAATCAGGCTTCATACCAAATGATATTTAGCCAATACATTTATAAAGAGGGGAAACATTCATGCAGTTTCCTCTCCTCTATTTTCTACCATTGCAATAGGAATTCTCCTTAAAAAATTCAACCATCTACCATTCTAAAATACATCGAGTAGTTTTACAATATTCTTTCATCCTAAATATTTATGGATGCCATAAAATTGTGCATTTTAATGAGGTCATGGATGGCTGCATTTTATTTGCATAGGTGGTACAAATTACTTAATAATATTGGGTACCTATTCCTTAGAGAATATGTTAATGTTGGGTTTGGTTATTTGATGATTGTTGAAGCATTCTAAATAATCTAAAGCATTAATCCATGCACTTGCATGTCCTCTCACCTTGGGAGAAGATGAGAAGAATATAATTTTGTTTTATTTCCTTTAATTTTCTCTAAATAGTTGATCCCTGAATTTGTCCCTAATCCTTTTCATTAGATGATGCCTACACACTATTTTCTAATGCAATAACATATGCTTCTTAACTACTAAACACTATGGAATGACCTCTATTATTTTCATTCTTAGTTTTTCCACAGGTAGAATATATGCACTCATGTCACTAGCTCTACTTCATCTTCTAAGATTGACCTACTCACTTATGGCACTATAATTTCCACTTTTAGATGATTCTTTTTCGCACTCTAATTTGTGTGATGTGTTTACTTCGATCTCTTTGTTGTTCCTTATGCTTACTTTCAAATAGATTGATGGAATCTTAAACACTACTAATCCTTTTGATATGTTGGTCTTTTGAATAAGCTCTGTGATCCAGGTGGATATCGGTGGCCACCCACCTTCTCCAACTGGCCCAAAACATGTTTCTGGCAATTTTGGTAATTTACTATTTTTAGCAGTTTTTAACTTTCAGGGCCATTTTGAGGCCCTAAACGATGTTTATTGAGAAAACAGGGAGCGACATCGATCATAGATCGATGTTTCTCACCCAAAAGTTGTAGTTCTTGGATAGATATTTCCAACGAGCTATCAAGTGCCCCAAATGAAGATCGTATGCAAAATTTATGCCCCTGGGAAGTTGACGTATCAACTACCCCCATCGGGGCCCACAAACCTTTTGGATTTTCATCTTTCGGGGTTAGGGTTTTGGATTTTACTTATGTTAAAAAGGCCCTTAGAGCCTCATTGTAATAATAATCTTCTTGCGAATGCGAGTAGCCATCACATCTCTTCTCAGAGATAAGTTGCCACCATTCTAGCGAGTCTTTCACTCTGTATTTTACAGTCTCTGTACATTTATTTCATTAATAGAAATCGTGTATTAATGTATATCTGTGACTCTTGTTATATATCTACTATATCTCTGTTACATTGTTGTCTCTCTTGCAATATCTCTGTCCATTTCTTTATTATATCTCCGATCTCATTTCGTGCCAAAAATAATTCGGATCAGTGGTATCAGAGCAGGCTGCTC
>JASDQU010012136.1:147231-167918 GCA_032191745.1 Picea mariana | reverse complement strand
ATCATGTAGCCAAACTGGTTAAAAAGGTCCAACCCTTCCAGCCACAGGTTCGTGATGACCTTCAACAAACGAAGCAGTGCGACGGTTCCAACAAGGCAAGCAACTCACCAAGATTCAGATTCAACAATTGCTTTCCCCTCTCCCCCGGGAACTCAACGCAATGGAGACCATTGCTTCCTAAGGAGGGAGGATTGATCTAGGTGCATATCAGTGGCCACCCACCTTCTCCAACTGGCCCAAAACATGTTTCTGGCAATTTTGGTAATTTACTATTTTTAGTAGTTTTTAACTTCCAGGGCCATTTTGAGGCCCTAAACGATGTTTATTGAGAAAACGGGGAGCAAAATGGATCGTAGCTCAATGTTTCTCACCCAAAAGTTGTATTTATTGGATATATCTTTCCAACGAGCTATCGAGTGCCCCAAGCGAAGATTGTATGCAAAAGTTACGCCCTTGGGAAATTGACGTATCAACTACCCCCATCAGGGCCCACAAACCTTTTGGATTTTCATCTTCCGGGGTTAGGGTTTTGGATTTTACTTATGTTAAAAAGGCCCTTAGATCCTCATTGTAATAATCATCTTCTTGCGAATGCGAGTACCCATCACATCTCTTCTCAGAGATCAGCTGCCACCATTCTAGCGAGTCTCTCACTCTGTATTTTATAGTCTTTGTACATTTATTTCATTAATAGAAATCGTGTATTACTGTATATCTGTGACTCTTGTTATATTTCCGCTATATCTCTGTTATATTGTTTTCTCTCTTGCAATATCTCTGAATATTTCTGTATTATATCTCCGCTCTCATTTCGTTCCAAAAATAATTCGGATCACTCTGGCTCTTGTCTGTCATCACCATTAATACTAGTATCCTTGTGACGATTATCCTTATTCAAAATTCCTAACTCTACTAGGTTTTTCATCGACATGGATACTATTTTTAATCACTCCAAATCTTCTTGTCCTTGTCTAAACTCCTCTTGTTGGAGAAGAGAACATTTTTATGGGGAACTTAATCTTGATTTTCTTGTGTTAGCTTGAGTTTTTTGTGGTTTTCTAATCCCATGGTTAAAAATGTTGGAGAAGAGAACATTTTTCTAGGGGAACTTAATCTTGATTGGCTTGTGTTAGCTTGATATTTTTGTGGTTTTCTAATCCCATGGTTAAAAATTCAAGACTTGCCTCGATAAATGGTTTGTTCATGCTAGCCATTTAAAATGGCTTTTTTTCCCTTCGCGAGCTTTCCCAATGGTTGATAATATTATCCCCATTAGATTAAGAGGAGATTATTTCACAATGAGAGATTTAATTCCTTGGTGGTCCTCTTGAGGTCATGCTACAGTTCCTTACCCCATGTCCTTTCCTTCACCTTGGGTGTAAGAGGTTATCACCTTTCTTGGATAAAGTATCAGATTAATCATCAAATACTATCACTTTTTCTATAGACATGTCAGATCCTGAAGATCAATTGTTTGCATAATCTCTCCATGGGCATGAATCCTTTCATTTTTGACGCAAGGACATACACTTTTTGTATGCATATTTGTGGATAATGCATCCCTATTAGTATGAATAGTTTTGCATATGCATAACATGGCTTAGTATTATTATAAATGAATTTTGCTTATCATTCCTTTTTCCACTGGGTCAGGCACATGTCAGTAGCTTACTGTAAATGATGGACTTTTGGAAATTGTTACTTTTATATACTCTGAGTAATGCTCGAGGTTTCCAATTTCTAACTTTGTCTATTGGTTCAAGTGGTTAGCCAAGGTGAACAACTTATCTCTAGTATACCTAAGTTTCCAGTCCTTGCAAAAGTGCTTACTTGGGAGTAGATTTTCATAGAGACACAGAAAAAATATGGAAGAATGTGGATGAAATTAGAATTGCCTAAATTAATCCCTATCTTATGCGAAAAAGAAAATCCTTCTGCAAAGTAGCTTTGTTGGAAGTTGATCATCTGTTCTCAACGGGGACAATTTTAAGGATGGAAATTTATCTCAAAATGTAGAAACCTTGGCGAATCTTACTAGTCCTTAATATACAAACTATAAAATGTTTGGCGATATTTTTGTACAAATATTCAAATTTCTAAGGATTTTATATATTTTCTATAAAATTTGGGCTATTTTTAAGGTAAACTAATTTTATTCTATAGAATTTGGGGGAATCACTTTTAGAAAAAAATAGAAATTGGTGAATCCTTTTTTTGGAAAAAGCATGGAAAATTATCCCATGGGTGATATATAGCCCCTAGAATTTTCCCTAGTCAACTTCTTGGACCCCAGAATTGGGATAATGAAGCGAATTATCAACACAGACATACACACTACCAACACTGCCAATCTATTCCAATTTTCATTTCTACTCTCTATGACTCTAGTGTTCCCTTTATGGTATTCTTGTGTCTATTTCCATATTTGGCCCAATCTTTAGAATATTTCTTTTTGTGCATTAGAAAATTAACACAATAGCATATTTGATAAAGAGAACCATCTCTAGATCATTTTTACTGACTCTGGTGAAATATGGATATGTGATAATAGAAGTTGGAGTATCTGGCAATGTAGAAGTCATCAGTTGACCTAATAATTGAAAATCAAAGCAGAAGAGTATGTTTTTACCAATTACTAGACAACATCTATCATCCCTCTTATTTTGGTTCCTCTTTAATCCTGACAATTGTGTTTATTTATTATAGAGCAAAATGAAAATTTTTATGGTTGATGTATTCTCAATTTTATGTCCTCCTATAGGAGGATATAATTAGAGAGAAAAAGAGGTGTGCACTCCTTGCTTTAAAATTTTCACTATTGCAAATATCTTTAGTTCCTTTTGATATTTCCAAGTTTTATAAATATTGATATTTTCGTATTAAATTTGGTGATTTTTTTGGTATTTTCCTACTATTTTTAAAGATTTTTTTTTTGTGTTATTGGGAATATATTCCCCAAAATAATATTTTCAATATTATTTTAAATTTAAATATAAGTATAAGGATTAGAGAGTTATTGAGTATCATCACAATCTTAATACGAGAGACTAATACACTTTAATCTATAGGTCCATTCATACAAACATAGTTTTTTTTTTTATGTGGTTCACGACACCGAAGACCGACACTTTCCACATTCACGGAAATCCCCCACTAAAATCCGCGAGAGAACATGGGGAGGCCGAGCGTTTTCAGAAAATTGAGGGCTCAAAAACAAGAGCATCATATAGACCCATTTAAGGGCATCACTTGTCACTTACAAGCAATTGAACCTGGGTGGGTAGGGTAAAAACCATTCCTCCCAACCACCCAAGCTACATCCAATGGACATACAAACATAGTTGTTGTTGTTGAAGTCTTGTTTCAACCCTAGGTATGATCTGATACGATGTTGAAATTTCCCTCAACCTAGCACCCAACAATTAATTCCAAGTAAAATATATTTAGTAAATTAAAGCACAACTAGGTTACTCAACGAAACATGCAGCGGAAGCATAAACAAGGAAACCAAATCAAGAACATAAAAACTCCAAGAATTTTGGGTAAACCATTGGAAAAACCCCAGAGGGAAAACTAGTCCAATGATGCTTTTATTAAGGTCAAATTAGGGCTCCCGTAATAGGGATAATGGACCATTGAGAGAGTTATACACTACAGACAAACCTTGAGATTTGTGTTCTTCTATACGGCCTTGTACCAGCATGTTTCCCAATACATCCATGAATTTCCCTTCTCTAACATGTGGACATCTGTGACTTTCCCTTCTCTAACCCACGGATATCCGCATCTGTCTCCACTGAGACCCCCAAATGTGTACCAAAGCCTATACGAAAAAATTTGTATGACTATGCTCTTCCATGTGGCCTCTGTCCTCTGAAACCCACCCGTGGCTACTTTTTCTCCCTCCTCCTTGACCTATATGAACTCTAGATGAAATTATTTCTCCACCTATCAAGATATTGAATCACGATCCTTTGTGATCCAACCCTCTCATCAATACTTGGATGAACTCTCTTCACCCAACAAGTGATATATCCTCACTCTAGTGTACGGAAAATTCCTTCTTTGCTCCTACACTCCTCACACTAGAAAAAGTCCTTCTTTTATATCCTCAACCTTGGTCTCTCACCAAGTGTCTCACAAGTGTATCTCAAACAAGTCCCTACCTTGGTCTCTCAACCTTGACATCTCGTCAATAGTCCCGACTGTGTTGACTCCCT
Organism: Picea mariana; assembly: GCA_032191745.1. Taxonomy (NCBI): domain Eukaryota; kingdom Viridiplantae; phylum Streptophyta; class Pinopsida; order Pinales; family Pinaceae; genus Picea; species Picea mariana. The sequence continues at coordinate 163,698 of JASDQU010012136.1, read as the reverse complement.
CATCATAGGTGTCTTCCTCCTTATCTTAGCCTTACATTTATAAAAAAGAGTTACAATCTATTTCTAATCTTCAAAGTGATCTAAGGTTGAGATTACTTCTCACACCCACTTAAGATTTAGATTACATGTTGCATGATAAGCATGTCCTTAAATAACTCATTTCATGAATCAATACAATTTTACTTTAATTAATTCCTTCTAACTAAAGTAAACTCAAGACTAGAATATTTTCGACTACTTCCACATGCAAAACACACGCCTATGTGGAAGTACATGTCCGATGCTACCAAAACATCAACACTCCCTCTTAGCGAGGAATGTACTTCTCCCACCTAGATTTCACTCTATCTTCACTACCAAATCCACTACCGTGCCTTCTCTCCAATACACCTCATTGGCTTCTCCCTTTGACACAGAAGCTATATTTGCCATGATGGTCTAGCTTGTCTCCGAAGACTCACTTTCTCTGAACATGCTCTTAGAATTATCCTGCTCCTGAGCATCCTGCATGGCCATCTCGTACCATGAATCCTTCTTGATTGACTTGGAAGGCTTCTCCTTCCCACCTGAACCTGAGAGATGACTCCCTCTAAGTTTATCAACCTTCAGAGCTACCTTCTCCTCGTTCTTTGTCACTGTGCTACTGGCAATTTCTCTCATAGGATGGCCCTTTAGAATATACAATTTTCTCTCTCTAACTACAAAGAAAACTTATTTTTTCTGAGCTAGATCCTTTGGGCATAATAAGCACCTTTACATTATGAAATGCTACATCAAATACATTCTTCTCAATCATTGAGACTGAGATCACACTCCTCTTGAGTTATGGCACCCATAGCACATCCTGCACTCTCAATGTGCCTCCTAACTCCATTCAGAATGACACCATTCCAAATCCCTTCACTGCATGCTTGGTCCCCATACCAAATTCCACATGCATCTCTGATTCAAACTCTGTGAAGCTCTCAAACACCTCTCGTGCTCATGTCATATGACATGTAGATCCATTATCTATCAACCATGCATCAGCTGATATGATGCCAACGAAAGTCTGGGAAACAAGAAATAACTCTCTTTATTCAAACTTCTTGCAAAACTCGTCCATTTGATCATTTGTCGATGCAACTACCTTTGATTGTGTTTTCTTTCCCCCCTTCTTCTTGTGCATACATTTCCCTGCATAATGTCTAAACTTGTGACATGAAAAGCACTTGAATTTGCTAATGTCCTTCTTATTCTTGCCATATTGAGTGGTCGACTCTCCACTGACAATATTCTTGAACTTTCCCTTCCTTGCCTCACTGACAAGAGAAAATTTCTCATCATGGCTCCTCTTCAAACCATCCTTGGACTCTAACGGAGTCTCCTCCTAAATACAATCATTCCATAGTCTATCAAACCCTGACACTATCTCTCGTGCACAGATCCCCTACGCAAAAGGTTCCCAAGACTTGGGAATACGTCTCAACACTACATTCACCAACTCAGAATCTTGTATTGTCTCATCAATCATTGCAAGATGATCTCAGATTTGTGTAATCTTCATAAGATAATTCCCATCCGTGTCCTCACAGGACATCCTAACAACTTGAAGCTGGTGCTTCAAATGTAGCAACCTTCCTATAGTCTTGTTTTTGTATAGAATCACCAAATCATCATACATTTACTTGGAATATTTCTTCTTAGAAATGTGCAGAATCAAGTGATCCTTCACTGATTCTAGCAACACCCACTTGGCCTTCACTTCCTTCTTCTTGTGAACTACCAATTCTTGTGGATCCATAGGATCTACAACCATAGCCTCAACATACTCTTTGAGTTCATTCTCCTCTAACAGAAGAAGCATCCTTGCCTTCCAATCCTGGAATTTTGTTTTCCATTCGAACTTATCCTCAATATTCAATGTGTTCACCATATTCAAGATCTGATATGATAACCCTCTGTTGGAAATACCCTATACTTTCCTATACAGCCTATCCATGACTTTCCCTTCCTTGACCTGCATATATCCATGACTTGTCCTTTTGTGACCCATGGATGTCCACTGTTATCTACACTGTGACTCACGAATGCCTCTGTATACCTACAAAAATACATGTTCTACCTAGTATTGTTTTTTGCCTGGAAATTTGTCCTTTGGTTTCCTTTGTTGGTTATCTACCTGATAATATATGTCCTCTTGGTTTCCCCCCTTCAGAGACTAGGCTCCCTCTTTCATTCAAATCCTTGGCTCCGATACCATGTTGACATATTCTTTCAACCCTAGGTACGATCTGATACCATGCTGAAATTTCCCTCAACCTAGCACCCAATAGTTAATTCCAAGAAAAATATATTTACTGAATTAAAGAACAACTAGGTTACTCAATTAAACATGCAACAAAAGCATAAAAAGGGAAACCAAATCAAGCACATAAGAACACCAAGAATTTTGGGTAAACCCCTGGAAAAACCTTGGAGGGAAAACCAGTCCAATGATGCTTTTATTAAGGTCAATGTAGGGTTCCTGTAATAGTGATAATGGCCCACTGAGATAATTATACACTGTGGACAAATCTGAAGACTCTTGTGCTTCTGTATGACTGTGTATCAACACATTTCCCAATACATTTGCAACTTTCCCTTCTCTTACTTGATGATATCCGCGACTTGCCCTTCTCTGAATAATCGATATCTATGATTGTCTCCATTAAGACCCATGGATGTGTATGGAAAGCCTGTGTGACTCGGCTCTTCCCTGTGGCTTTTGTCCTCTGAAACCCACCTATGGTTTCTTTTTCTCTCTCTTTCCTCCTTGACCTGTATGACCTCTAGATGAAATTCCTTCTCCACCTATCAAGATCTTGAATCATGATCTTTTGTGATTCAACCCTCTCATCAATACTTGGATGAACTCTCTTCACCCAACCAACGAGATCTCCTCACTCTAGTGTAAGAAAAAGTACTTCTTTCCTCCTACACTCCTCACACTAGAAAAAGTCATTCTTTGTTATCCTCAATCTTGGTCTCTCACCAAGTCTCTCACAAGTGTATCTCACACAAGTCCCTACCTTGGTCTCTCAGCGAGTCTCTTGACCTCGACCTCTCATAAATAGTCCCGACTATGTCGACTCCCTCAACACAAGTGTCTTCCTCCTTCTCCTAGCCTTACTTTTATAATCATGAGTTACAAACTATTTCTAATCTTTAGAGTTCTATGGTTAAGATTACTTCACACACCCACTTAAGATTTAGATTACATGTTTCATGCTAAGTGTGTCCTTAAATAACTCAATTCACTAATAAATAAAATTTTACTTTAATTAATTCCTTATAACTAAAGTAAACTAAAGAATATAATATTTTTGACTACTTCCACATGCAAAACACATGCCTATGTGGAAGTACTTGTCTCATGCTACCTAAACATCAACAATTATGAATATGTTTACAATGCTCATTGCCTTGTGCAATTCATAATTCTTGTGAGTGTAAGAGGTGGAAGGTGCAAGGAGTCATACTTGATCTCAAAGTACAAAATGATGTCACTTATGCTTGGGGTATAGGACATGCCACAAGAAATGAGGTAAAGGTCCTTGTACATTATCAAGGTCTCAAGTTATTGATCAAACTCTATGATAATGGAGAAAATATCATAGGTGATTTGTTTTTCATTGACATGGGCTTGTTTCAAAGGAAGGTGAGCCACAAGTTTCAAGATTTTTCAAGGGGGAAACTACCTTGGTCTAGCAATTCCAACATGTCTCCTTTTTCAGGCAAAATGTTTTCCCAACTCTTAAACATGTCTCATAAAAAACATTGAAACTACTTTCACTTAAGGTGAACTATCCCTTAGGGATAATCTTGGATAAAGAAGGTCCATTACACCTCTCCCATGATATTTTTCGTTATTAAGTATTCAAAATTAAAATGTAGCCAATATCCCCCCACTAATTGACAATCAAGGTAGAAGAGTATGTTTTTACCAATTACTAGACAATATCTATCACCCCTCTTATTTGGGTTCCTCTTTAATGTTGACAAGTGTGTTTATTTGTTATAGATCAAAATGAGAAAGTTTATGGTTGATGTATTCTCAATTTTATATCCTTTGTAGGAGGATATAATTAGAGAGAGAAAGAGTTATGTACCCCTTGCTTTAAATTTGTCACTATTGCAAACATCCTTAATTCCTTATGATATTTCCAATTTTTATAAATATTAGTTTTTTCAAATTATATTTGGTGATATTTTTTTTATATTTTTCTCACTATTTTTGAAGTTTATTTTAGTATTATTAATAATATATTCCCCAAAACGATATTTGCAACATTATTTTAAATTTAAATATAAGTCTAAGGATCAGAGAGATATGAATATCATCACAATGTTAATAAGGGAGGCTAATACACTTTAATCTATAGGTCCATTCATACAAACATAGTTGTTATGACTATGTTTACAATGATATAGAATTGAAAATCATTTCCTTGTGCAATTCATAATTTCTTGTGAGTGTAAGAGGTGGAAGGTGCGGGGATTCATACTTGATCTCAAAGTACAAAATAATGTCACTTATTCTTGAAGTATAGGACATGCCATAAACAATGAGGTAAAGGCCCTTTTACCTTATCAAGGTCTCAATTTATTGATCAATCTCAATGCTAATGGAGAAACTATTGTAGGTGATTCCTTTTTCATTAACATGGCCTTATTGCAAAGGAAGGTGAACCATGAGTTGAAAGAATTGTTAAGGGAGCAATCACTCTGGTTCAGAAATTCCAACATGTCTCTTTTTTTCAAGAAAAATATTTTCTCAACTCTAAAACATATCTCATAAAAAACATTGAAACTAGTTTCATTGAAGGTGAACTATCCCTTAGGGATCAACTTGGATCAAGGAGGTTCATTATACCTCTCACATGATATTCTTTGTTATTAAATATTCAACATTAAAAGAGGGGAAGTATCCCACCCCAATTGTCTCATCAAAAGGTTCATGAAAGAAGGAAGGATTAAATCTCCCTCCCACAACCCTCCCTTCTCATAAATTCTCAGGCATTGGAGCTTCCATGAGAGGTATAACCCCCTTTCATATCCTCGTGTGGGAGTCTAGGTGTGTATTTATGGGGTTATTATCTATCATTTCATGCCTTTAGAAAGTTAAATATGATAGGTATATGGGGAATTGATGGTGGTAGCTCAATCATTTTCTCTCCTATGTTGTGAACAATGCTCATTCTGGGATTTGTTGGGGGCTTAACATTGATGACTTGGTCAAAACTATTGAAGCAAAGAACTTGTTACAAAAAAATATAGCACCCACAAATCATAAAGTCCCAAGCACCAAGTAATAGATTTGTGTATCTTAGGAAGGATACCCACTATCATGTCAGTAGCTCTTCCTCTCTCTTTATATTGGCTCTTCTCCAACATAAGGGGATTATCCCTAAGTAGGTTTGCTAGGGATATTGAGTGGAAGTTCTAGGTGATGTTTGAAGAGAAATCCATAAAAAATATATGGTAGTAGTGTAATGGATTAATGAGTGGTGTGAGAAGGGAAAGGTGAAGGAAAACCCCAAGACTAGTGCCTACCAAATCTTGGGAAAAATGGTGTAAACAAGGTATGGATCTAAAATAATATCTCATAAAAAACATTGAAACTACTTTCATTGAAGGTGAACTATCCCTTAGGGATCAACTTGGATCAAGGAGGTTCATTATACCTCTCACATGATATTCTTTGTTATTAAATATTCAACATTAAAAGAGGGGAAGTATCCCACCCCAATCGTCTCATCAAAAGGTTCATGAAAGAAGGAAGGATTAAATCTCCCTCCCACAACCCTCCCCTTTCATAAATTCTCAGGCATTGGAGATTCCATGAGAGGTATAACCCCCTTTCATATACTCATGTGGGAGTCTAGGTGTGTATTTATGGGGTTATTATCTATCATTTCATGCCTTTAGAGAGTTAAATATGATAGGTATATGGGGAATTGATGGTGGTAGATCAATCATTTTCGCTCCTATGTTGTGAACAATGCTCATTCTGGGATTTTTTGGGGGCTTAACATTGATGACTTGGTAAAAAATACTGAAGCAAAGAACTTGTTACAAAAACATATAACACCCACAAAGCATAAAGTCCCAAGCACCAAGTAATAGATTTGTGTATCTTAGGAAGGCTACCCACTATCACGTCAATAGCTCTTCCTCTCTCTTTATATTGGCTCTTCTCCAACACAATGGGGTTATCCCTAAGTAAGATTGCTAGGGATATTGAGTGGAAGTTCTAGGTGATGTTTGAAGAGAAATGCTTACAAATATATATGGTAGTAGTGTAATGGATTAATGAGTGGTGTGAGAAGGGAAAGGTGAAGGAAAACTGCAAGACTAGTGCCTACCAAAACTTGGAAAAAATGGTATAAAAAAGGTATGAATCTAAGAGGGAGATCAAATGAATATGTAAGGAAAATAAGGGTTTCTATGCATGCCACAAATCATCCTTAAGTTACTAAAAATCAATGAAGAAAAGTATACATAAATATTTAGGCATGATACTCTAAAACAAAGCCATGAAGGTGATGTTATATTAGTTCATGCAAACCTAGTTTGTTAGATGGAAGATTAATATTAAAACAATGAATATTATAGGGATGAAATCCCCACATTACATTATCTAAATCGTAGATACACCATTACAAGGTCTTCATGACTAGTTACAAGGGCTTCCTACAAAATAAACAACATGTGAAAGAATTTAAAAAATAAAGCCTCACATAAGATAGATGCAATACCTAATCTTCCATTAAGATTGCAAAATGATGTACAATGTACCGCAAGGGGAGAGCTCTTTAATCCTCAAATTTCCAATAACCTCTACAATGTAGAGAGTGCTCCTATTTATATAGTGAGTTTCTTATCTCATACAATAAAATATTAGTATCCTTCTAACTAAGTCCATGAAAAGTCAAACAAATCATAAAATATTGGAGTAGTTAAATCTCTCCACAATCCATGGTTGACCATGTCACATCATGTGGACACTAGCCTCTCCAAGACAATTTTCCACATCTAAAAATAGAGAGTATTATGCACCAAATAATTTTCTAGAAGGGGGCATACCACCAAAAATAGGAACCAAACCAAGTCAAATGACAGTGTCCACATGGAATGCACCATCCAAGAATGCAGGCATGGAAGATATAATAAAATAATTCTCCACACAGGAGGATGTGCTCCAAGGTCCACTTAGGAGAACTCACTAAGTGTACCCTCCATGATGCATGAGAGAAATAAACATATAATAATCCTCCTAGAGAATGCTCCATAACAACCTCCTCCATAAATAGAAAAAATTCCACAAACTATATGCAACCAATCCACATGTGTGCATTCCAAGGAAACCAACTCCATGGATGAATGTGCAACATGCCAAGTAGATTGAGTTCTCCATAAGAAAGGATGTGGTCAGCTCCCAAAGTAGCAAGTAAAAAATCTGATTCGAATTTTATGATCATAATGAAATGAATACAGATCTACATTATTAACACAGAGATACGATGAGCAATAACAAAGATACAATCAAACTTGGCTTCTATTCAATAAAGAAATATGTTGAAACTGTAAAATGCAAACTGAAACAAGCTTGCTAGAATGGTGGCGGCTTATCTCTGAGAAGAGATGTGGTGGTTGTGCTTATTCAAAAGAAGATGAGTACAATGAGGCTCCATAGGGATTTTTACATCAAACATGAATGCCAAAACCATAGATATAAAAAAACCTAACCCTAGGAGATGAAGTGCCAAAAGTTATGTGGGCCCCGTTGGGGTAAGTTGCTACATCAACTTCTTGGGGTCGTAACTTTTGCATACAATCTTCATTTTAGGCGCACGATAGCCCGTTGGAAATTATGTCCGAGGAATACACCTTATGCCATCACACTCTAGATTTTTCTACATTGTGATTTTGGCGGGCCCAAAAAACATTGTTTAGGGCCTCAAAATGACCCCGAAAGTTTAGGACCCAAAAAGCTAGAAAATAAAACTGCCAAGATGACATCTGTATGTGAGCTAGTTGGAATAGGTGGGTGGCCACCGATATCCACCTGGATCAATCCTCCCCCCTTAGGAAGAAATTGTCTCCATTGTGTTGAGTTACCCCATCAGATGAGGAATATTTTGCTGAATTTGGCCCCAGGTGAGCCAGTTGGTTTGGTGCAGGAGCTGCCCTGCTTTGACAACAAAATAAAGATGAAATTTTTTTTGGTGAGTGCCCTTGACTTGCGTTTCCACAATATTATCATTGGATGCTTGTTCCATGTAGTCAGGGTTGAGCTCTATCGGTGTCAATTGTTCTGCTACCTCTAAGGTGTCCAATAATGGTGGAAAGTATGGCCGAAGGAGGTCCACGGTAAACACTGGGTGCAATCCAAGGAAGGGGGGAATGACGTTGAGATCAAAATCGTTTTCACACACAGCCTTGGTGATGGTATAAGGTCCATAGCGGAGTGGACAAAGTTTCCGATGGGGTCATGTATGGATTTTTTTCTACAAGTGCAACCAAACTTTATCTCCCACCTGAAACTTGTGTGGCACCAGATGTTGATCATGGTGTTGTTTGTACTTGGGATTGGACTACTACAAAATATCCTGAACCTGTTGGTGAATGTGTTGTATCCTCTCAATGAACCGGGAAGATTTGTCGGCTTCAGTTTGAGCATGGGACAAGTTTTCTTGGGTGGTCATATGGGGTAGTGCAACATCCATGGGACCCAATGGTTGAAATCCCAACCCCATATGAAAGGGGATGTGGCTAGTTGAGCTATGTATGGCTTTGTTGTAGCTATGTTGAGCATAGGGAAGACTCTCATCCCATGTTCGTGGATGCTTGGAATTGTACATGCACGGGATATGCACAATCATTTGGTTGAAGACCTCAGGTTGGCCATCCGTCTAGGGGTGGAAGGAAATGGATTTGGTGAGCTTGGTGTCCATCAATGACCAGAGGCTCAACCAGAATGTGCTGAGGAACAAATTTTCCCGATATGAGATGATGGTTTGTGTTATCCCAAAATGTACCCACACTCATTTGAAGAAGAGCTTGGCAGTGACCTCTGTTGTGATGCTCTTCTTCTAGGTGGCTAGAATAGCCATTTTAGAAAAATTATCAACCACCACAAAAACAAAGTCATTTCCCCACTTGGTTGATGGAAGGCCTGACATGTAGTCCATCGAGATGGATTCCCAGGGCCTTTCAGGAGTAGGAAGAGGGTTGTACATGCCTTGTTTGTTAATGGTCGATTTGGTAATGGCGCAGACATTGCAAGAAATAATATACTTGCTGACATCCTATCGAAGTCTCGTCCAATAGAAATGTTGTTGCAACATTGCCACTTTATTTTCTATGCTGAAGTGTCCTGCCACCCGACTATAGTGGGATTCCCAAATCATCTTCTCTCACTCATTTGATGGAATGCACAGATGGACCAGATAGCATAGTAGCCCATCCTGAAGATGGAAATCAGTGGCATTTGTGTTTGCACCCATCATTTGGTAGGTGGTGGCGAAGTCAAGATATCTCTCATAGAGTTGGGTCCATCCGGAGGTCTTGTGGTTGCAGGAGTTTAACATCGTGGTGAGTTTTGCAACTAGAGGGCGGCTGAGGAAATCAACGATGTGGTTGGTGCTTCCTGTCTTATACTTTATGTTGATATGGAACTACTGCAAGTATGTGGACCACTTTTGATGGAAGTCATTCTAGAATTTTCCATTTGTCTGCATGAATTGCAGTGAATTATGATCCACATGGGTGACTGCCTCCTTCCCGAGAATGTAATGCCTCCATTGGTGACAGGCTTGCACAATGGATTACATTTCTTGGTCATAAGTAGGATACTTATGTACAACATATGATAGTGTCTAACTATGATAGGCCATGGGGTGTTTGTGCCGAGTGAGAACTGTGCCCACAACATAGTCTCAAGCATTTGTCTCGATCTCAAAGGGTTGTTGCAGGTCAGGTAATGAGAGCACTGGGGATGAGCACAAGAACTGCTTCAAATCATCGAACTCTTGATGTTGTGACAGGCCCCAGATAAAATTTTCCTTACCACCACCCCTAGTTACTTGGTTGAGGGCCCATGCGATATGGGAGAATACCAACACAAACTTGCAATAAAAATTGGCAAGGCCTAAAAAGATCTAAAGTTCAATGAGTGTGGTTGGGGTTGGCTAGTCAAGAATGACCTAGATCTTGGTTGGATCCACATGCACCCCATTCTAATCAACATTGTAGCCTAGGTACTGTACCCTTTCCATACTAAAGGAGCATTTTTACAAATTTTCATATAGCTTGTGCTATCAGAGAGTGTGTAGAACCTATTGAATATGATGCAAGTGTTCCACCTAATTATTTTTGTAGATGAGGATGACATCCAGATACACCACCACAAAATAATTGGTGAAAGGATGTAAGATATCATCCATCATCCTCATGAAGGTTGTTGGGGAATTCGTTAAACCAAAGGGCATGACCAACCATTCAAAAAGACCTTCTTTGGAATTGAAGGCAATTTTCCATACATATTTCTACTCTATTGGGACCTGCTGGTAGCCAGAATTTAGATCATTCTTACTAAATTATTCTTCCCCCTTGATAAGGTCAAGAAGATCGTCGATTCATGGAATTGGGTACCAGTTCCCGACTCTGATTTTATTTAGGGCCCGATAATCGATGCAGAGTTTCCATGTCCCATGTTTCTTCTACACAAGCACAATTGAGCTTCCACACGGTGATGAGTTGGGTCAGATGTGCCATTTTTGGAGAAGTTCCTGGATATGACGCTTGATCTCCTTGTTTTCTAGCAGAGAGTGGAGATAGACTGGTCCATTGGGTAGCGGTGCGCTGAGGGTCATATCGATTTAATGATTGACCTGACAATGTATATATGGAGGGAGAGGATAGATTGGAGGCCAAGATGCAAAAAAGGTGTGTCAACAACATGAATGGAGTGGAGTTGGGATATAACTCCTGAATTATCTTTTTTGAGGAGAATTTCCATGCAATGGGAGCTTATGATCTTAGGGGAGCCGATTTTGATGCCTTGGAACGTATATTGTTTCCCCTCCTGTTGTAATTGCATGGTTAAGTCCTTAAAATCCATGAGAATGGGGCCTAGAGTGCATAACCATTCGACACCAAGAACAATTTCACAACCACCCATGTCTATAGAAAACATATGGGATTTCAGGTGATACTGACCAATTTGTAGTCACACATTTTCACATCATCCCATGGAACCACCATTGACAATCATGATTTGAAAATTATTGATGGCACACATGTAACAATTAACTTCTTGGGAAATGCAACGATGAATAAAGTTATGGGTGCTACCAATGTCCACAAGGATGATGACTTTCCTATTTTTGATGTAACCAATTAATTTCAGAGTATGGGGAGCAGAGAAGCCAGTGAGGGCATTATGTGAAATCACTGGGTCAGCGTTGGGTGGATCAGGGGGTGGGGTGAGGTTAGATGGCGGTGGTAGTTACTCCACAGTCAGAACAATGACATATTCTTCAGAAATATCCTCAGTCACAACCATAAAAATATTTTGTTCCTTAGACTTGTGCTCGGGGAAATATTTTTCATCACAATTATAACAAATACCCTTGAGTTGACGTTCAACCATTTCAGCCCTGGTTAATTTCTGGATCTTGGGGGGAGTTATAGGAGGGGAAAAATTGTTCAGTTTAGGGCGAGGAGGAAATGAGGATTGTGGGTTTGGGAGGATACAATCTGTTGGGCTTCCTTGGCTCGTTGAGTAGCTTCCAACCAAGTCTGGGGGCGTGCCATGAGAACATGGGCACAAATTTCATCTTTGAGGCCATTGATAAAGCATTCTAAAAAAAAATCATCTGACATGCCCTCCGTTCGGAAAGCCAAGTGCTCAAATTAGGCAATAAAGTATTCCATTGTCCTAGACTTCTTTAATTTGGTCAAACGGTCTAAATGGTGGGTGTCAAAGTCAAAGCGTTCATAAATTTTGGCCACAAACTGTGTCCAAGCAAGATACCCTTGGCGTGCCTTTTTCCACCATTTCCACCATTGCCATCATTCTGGATCCAGATGTAGTACACCATAACGAAGCTTGGCTAAATCATCAATAATTCCATGAAAATAGAAATAATGTTCCATTTGGGTGACTAATACTGTAGGATCTGACCCATCAAATTTTTTCACCTCAATCCTGGGAGGGCGGAGGTCGCTAGAAACATGGGTCATATGAGGACCTTGGTAATGGGAAGAGTCATGGTCATCCTGATAAGATGGTTGTTCATAAGAGGAAGGGTTCTAGGAATGGCCCAGGAAGTGTTCTTTGAGGTATTTGAGGTCTTTTATGTAGGAACATTGTTCCTTGAGGATATCAATAGTTGAATTGATTGAGCTAATGTTGGCACTGATATTCTTTATGTCTTCCCTTGTTCTGGTGGGTGTCAACAATCAAGGCATTGAGTTCTTGGGCTCGTGTAGTAGTCATTTAGAAAAATGAGTAGGAAAATGGTATAGGGAAAATAAAAGGGGTTTGGAGGGGTGGGTGGGACCATGGAGAAGAAGGGTGTCAAATGATAGGTACCACACTGATCAAGGAAAAAGGGGGGATCGAAAGGGATAGGCACCAAATAAGGGTGTCAAAGACGGGTTGGGTCCACAAAAACAAAATATGTTAAAAATGATAGGTATCAATGGAATCGAGGAAAATAGAGGAATCCAATGGGATAGGTCCCAAGTACATGTGCCGAAGAGAGTTATACTCTTTCCTGAATAATACTGCAGTGACGAAATGCCCAAATGCTTAACAGGAAGGAATGTGTAGTAATTTCACAACCAAATTGCATAAGGCATGGTTGTGCGTCAATAGATCTTGTTCGGCTTGTTTTTTTTTGTTTCCATCCCTAGGGGTAGGATATTTAGGGTTTCTACAGACAAGGGTTTTCCTTGTTCTATAGCTCTCTCATATACATGTGGGGTCCAACAATAGTACTCGGCCCAATATCTCAGGGCACCAACTAAGGAGGATAGACTGTGCCCTTAGTCGTACTACTCAACTACCCAGGTACTAGAGATTATCTTCCCGAGTGTTGTTCTTGGTGGCACTATAGTAGTCAAGCACACGATCAATTTATCTATGGAGGGCTTCAGGAGATCTAGGTCGATCCATATATAGGTGTTGTATGATGCGCTACCACTCGAAGGGGTACCGATAGGGGTTACAAGGGTGGCCAACATATATGCACTTAAGTACTACTTGTATTTCCTGCGTGTATGACTCCCTGACTACGGGTTTATGCGTGTAACGATAGATCTCTATAGCTTTAAGATGCCAAAATACCTCTCTACCCTAAAAAAAAAAATTAACCCACAATTTTCTACCGAGGAAGGTGCTCTGATACCACTTGTAAGATTCTAGATATACAATAGTATGCAGAACATAAATATTTTAGCTAGAAATGGAAAAGAAACAATTATATAACCAGAACAATACCAAAATAACACTAGAAAGAGCACTTTGATTATTGATAGCAATGTTCACTTTCCTTTTTGAGGGGGAAACCTCCAACAGAGCAGATCTCTATTACAATAATATCCAAGACAATATTTCTCATACCCTCTACTTCTATTTATACTAAATCTATCTACCCAAAAGAACAATCTAGAGGAAGATCCTTCTAGAAGCAGAAACTTCTATTAGGTATTCTTACATTTGACTTATTCTTCCTTATTTCTAGGCCTTATTAATATTGGCCTTTATTACATCGAATTATATTATTCTACCTACATGAGTGGTTAGGGAGGTTAGGTCCCTAACATGTTGGAACCCCCCAAACTTCCATTCCCTTCATGGTTGGATTGAGAATCCTAGACCTTAACCAGTTGATCAATGACCCTATCAATCATGACCTTACCTATCCTCCTATGCATACTAAGCTACCCTTTGACATCCCCAAGTTTGAGGGAAAGTTAGGAGAAGACTCGTCCAACCATGTGATGTATTTACACCTATGGTGTTCTTTGAAATCCATCATAGAAGACTCTGTTAGATTTCATATTTTCTAGATAACCTTGATGGGTATCATTTCCAAGTGGTACATTGACCAACCTGGGAACACTCATAGCACCTTCGAGTCCATTTCCAAGGTGTTTCTCACCTTCTTTCATTTACCTTTTTTCCGTGATATTGGGATCGAGATCCTTATCGTTTTTCATCAAACTACCTCCACTCATATCTCGAACCATATCCATAAGTGGCATAGAAGGCGTGGCTTGTGTAAAGCCAAGATTGATGATATCTTCCTAAAGAACTTTTTTATAACCAAACAAGAATGATTATATCTCTCATTAGTTCTCTCAAGAAGGTTATGCCAGTTTTTATTAGTCCCCCGTACCCCCCCTTTCGGGTCCCAATTAGATGATGGTGTATTTTGTGCTATTCTTCATTCGGATGGTACAACTTGGTATCCCAATTTCCTTTTCTCTTTCTTAGCCCCATTGGATTTCTTAGGAGACATCTTCCCCTTTCCAGTTGGTTTCCTCCACTAGGCTTCCACCTGGATATTGTGTTTTTAAACACCTCGTATTGACTCATTCTATCCTCCATTTGGGTATTACAATTCTCTCCTAGCCCCTTCAACATTCTTCAAGAAGCCTTCTACTTCTCTTGTATCTATTTCCCTCTTTGGAAACATTCCCATGTTTCCCTTATTCAAAAAATGATATATGAGTCACCCTTGTATCCCATGGAATCCCTTCAATTCCACATTGAGTCCTATTGGAGCTTGTCAACACCTCCATGAGTTGTACCCATCACATGGTGCCTAGCTATCGACCTCCAACTATCTCACAGATGCCATTGACCAAGATTACTCCTAGTCATCCACCATTCCATATGGAATGTTTTTAGTCACTACCAGGTCAAACCAACATTTATGCTCTAAATAATGGAAGACTTTAGTCCACCTCTCTTTTACTTCCATCCACCCCTAGTGTCAGTACCTATTCATCACAATATGATTGTCCCCTCGTGTTGGTCCTAAGGAGACTCCTTTTCCTTGGTTCTAGTGGGCCTTCCCCTATCGAATTCAATAATTGTATTCTAGGGGTTTGGATGTTATAGTCTTAATTTCCACCATACAAGGCCAGTGGGGAATCCAACAGAAGATGAAAGTTAAAATACATTTATTGCTCAGGATTTGGGACTTTTTTTAGGGTTTTCACGTGGCATATAGGAGACAACACACAACGATCGTCACTGGTCATTTATAGTGCAACAAGCGATGATCCCAACAACTTTATATATTTACAGAGTTAAGAAGAGGTGAGCTATGGATGAGTGGTATCTTCATGGCATGAGCCTAGGAACTCATATAATTTGAGTTTCCATTGGGTTTTAGAATATCTAGAAACTCTCCCAAGCCTCTTCTAAGGATCTATATAATGAAGGTTAATATTGAACTTGGGGGAGAAGAATCATTTAGAGAGTTATGCTGTCCAAATATAGAGGAGCTTCTTCTATTTAGAGAAGCCACAATCAAATTTTCTAGTTTGATTAAGAAGCTATAAACGAGTTCAATGGAGTTTCCATTTCTGTTATTGGAGAAATATCACCAGTATGGTAAGTTAGATATCCCTAGTACCTATTGATCTAGGTGGATATCGGTGACCACCCACCTTTTCCGACTGGCTCAAAACATTTTTCTGGCAATTTTGGCAATTTACTATTTTTAGCAGTTTTTAACTTCCAGGGCCATTTTGAGGGCCCAAATGAATGTTTTTCGAGATCGAGGTTCTCAATGATAGTTGAAGGCATAGTTGAGCCCCCAAAATGAATCTCCTCGACGATACCTTTCCAACAAGCTATCATACGCCTAAAACGAAGATCGTATGCAAAAGTTACGACCGCAGGAAGTTGATGTACTAACTTACCCAAATGGGGCCCACATGACTTTTGGCGCTTCAT
This sequence comes from Picea mariana, assembly GCA_032191745.1. Taxonomy (NCBI): domain Eukaryota; kingdom Viridiplantae; phylum Streptophyta; class Pinopsida; order Pinales; family Pinaceae; genus Picea; species Picea mariana. Next base: position 147,695 of record JASDQU010012136.1, on the reverse strand, counting down.
CTCCTAGGGTTAGGTTTTTGGATGTCTAGGGTTTTTGTAATTCCTGTTTATTGTAAAAAGGCCTTCAGAGCCTCATTGTAATCATCTTCTTGCGAATGCGAGTAGCCGTCACATCTCTTCTCAGAGATAAGCTACCACCATTCTAACGAGTCTTTCACTCTGTATTTTTACAGTCTCTGTACATTTCATTCATTAATAGAAATTGTGTATTACTGTATATCTGTGTTTATGGTTACATCTATGATACATTTCTGTTATATTATTGAATATCTTTGATATCTCTTTGCATTTCGTTATTATATCTCCGCTCTCATTTCGTGTCGAAAATAATTCAGATCGCCTACCTATTCATCCTAGACAAACAACGGGGCTAGACTTCTAATGGTCTCCCTAGATTAAAACAAATTCTTTTCCTTTTAACCAAGAAGGGTGGCAAACATACCTTTTGAATGACGATTATCCTC
>JASDQU010012136.1:119475-141986 GCA_032191745.1 Picea mariana | reverse complement strand
ATTTTCTGATTGAGTGTTTCCAAATCCAATCATTGAATTCATGTAAGGGGGTGGGTGTGAGAAGTCACATCCCATAGTTATTGAGAGCATGGGGGTTGAGCATAATCAAGTTGAGGAAGAGTGTAAGTCAAGATAGAAAGAGAAAAAGAGGAAATCCATATGGGTATAGGGGATAGAACTACACATTCACATTTTTGCATGGAGAACAATTTTTACATGGAAATTTTTGGACAACAAGAGAGCTTGGAGTGTTGAAGCTTGAAGGAAGCTATTGTGAGCATGTTTGGTAGTTGTTCGGAGCTGTAATTTCACGGGAAGAGAGGTTGCGGGCTTGTGAGCAATATTCTACTCGAAAATTGTCAAGAGAAGCAAGCATTTTGTTATTGTGCAAATTACTCTTGCAGTTGTAGAATTCCTGAGGTCCCAACAAAGATATTTCCTATCCAACCTATGTTGGAAGCACTAGAGAGGAGTGGGAAAGCATGAGCGATTGTGAGCAGTGAAGGGGGATCCCATCCTTGGGTTTTTTGGGTTGTGGGGAAGAGATTTGGTGGACTGGAATTAGTTGTGGGCATTAAATGTTGAGAGGGGGGTATTAGATAGCCTCAGGGACCAGCATCTCTTGTGGATTCATAGCCCCAAACCAAGGGTGAATTTCTATTGAGAACTAGAAAAACAAGCATATGGTTGGGAGGAATGTTCGTGCTCTGTAACAGGTTGCATATTTTATAAGATAAGTGTTCCTGTTTGCTATGTTTATTTATGTTAAATGTTCATATAATGACTATGCATATTACTCTAACTTATTTTTGTTAATGTTAATTGTTGTGAGTATAAATATGATGCATATGCATTTCCATTTATGTGGTTGAATGTTTCTATATGTGGTTAGCTATTGTTGTGCATAGTTAAAGTAGTTGCATTTCCGTTTTTAATTAGTATGGACAGTTGCATGAGTTTGCATGTCAAGTTGTGTATTATTTCCACATCTAGAATTGGGATCGTAAATTTTATTTGGTCATTTTAGCAATGACATGACCCATCTTGGTGTTGGGTGCATTAAAAAATGGTATCAAAGCTTGTAGTTCAACACTGGATCCATATGGGCCAAGAACCAATGCGAATTTGGGTAAACACATTGTTACATATTTCGATGTATGACAAATTTTGGGGAAAACAGTGAAAAATCATAGTGAAATCCTCAAATTCATGAGCAAATTCGAGTTTCAAATGCCTGAGAATTGTTGAAGAGATGATTTGAGGTGTCAATCGACATGAATGTAGAGTTAGATTCAACCTGAAAGGTTGAAATTTATGTTCCAGTGGAGGCCGAAGGAGCTGGGAAGAGTTTGATGAATTGACAACCGAGATCGCATTTGCTTTTGAGATCAATGACACAGATTCATTGTGAGTTGACTAAAAACCTATAAGTTTTTCAGTTTTTTGCAAAAAGAAGAGAATTAACGACCATGATTCATTTTTGTAGATTGATAAAGTTAAGGAATAGATGGTTGATATTCATTACTAGAGTTGGGAAAATTTTGTCGAGTCAATGGTCAAGATCCTTTTGAATGGGAGATCGATGACCCAGATTCATCTCAGATTTGGTCGAAAATTTCTAAGTGTTGGAGTTCTCCAAGAGAGATTGTCGATGGATGACAGTTGAATCAATGATATTTTAGAAGATTTTTAGTTTTCCAATAGAAATCACCCATGGTTGATGATCAGATCGATGAGTTTGGTGAAGAGTTTGGTTCGGACAAAGGAAATCACAGATCACCGATGGTGGATGATCGGGGGTCATTAGAATTTGACCAAAGTTTTCATGCAACTAATGAAAATTACCAATCGTCGATGGTTGATGATCGAGCGTCAAAATATTTGGTGAGGTGTTTAGTTCAGGCAGGAGAAGTTGTCGATCTCCAATGAAAAGAAAGAGGAGGATGATGTGTCTTTCCATGTCATCAGCCACATGTCATTCCACGTCAACTAGAGTGCCATGTCATCATCCACGTTTCATGCCACATCATAATATACATGTTATGCCACATCAACCATGAGATGGTCAATATTGCTGATGATCGGGGTTCGACAAAATTTGTAACAAGTTGGTTGCCAAGGAAATTCGTTGATGGTCAATAAATGATGATTGGAGTTCGTCAAGATTCGTAGGAAAATAATTGTTTTCAAAGAGAAATGGTCGTTGGTTGATGGATGATGATCAAGGTTCGGGGAAATCAATGAGAAAAGTTGGTTTGACAAAGGAATTAGTCCATCGTCGATTGTTGATGCAATGTTATAAAATCAACGGTGCAGATTGTTTAAAGTACACAATCAATGATGGAAATTCATCCACGAGCTTGGGGAAGGTATAATGAATCAATGGTTGAGATTTATTCTGATTTGATATCTATGGGTTAGACTAAAATACTATTATAATAGTAAAAATAGTCAATTTTCTATGAGATTTTGTGATTTTCGAAGGTCATTAACTTGCAAAGTGTTTTTGAGGGCCTAACTGATGTTTTTAGGTAGTCGAAAGTCATGAGAACATGGTGTAGCAAGATATACATTATCTTCACAACTTAAATAAAACAAATCAGAGAGAGCTTTCCAATGAGCTATTCCGAATGTAAAATGGAGCTTGTATGAAAAAGTTACAACTGAAACAGTTAAGGGTATATTTTCAACACCAGTTTACTTCTAGAAGGCATAAATCCTTGCTGAGAGGTCTGTTTGGGGCATAGGAGTAGACTATGGAAATATTATGAACCATAGTAGAAAAATATGGAGCTAGATTTGGAATCTAGGTATGCGAAAATGTGGAGAAAGAAAAAAAAAAGACACTTGTAGCATATGGGGATAAAATGGGGAAACAATGTAAACTTCCAGAGACCATAACTTTCAACTTGGATCTCATATTTGAGCAAATGAATAGTCATTTGAAATGCCTTGACGAGGATAAAAAAGGTATGCATGTATGCATGAGTAATTCTAACATAGAGTCTAATGGAAGAAGAGGCAAACATGAGCCTGTAACTATGAGAATCCTGCAAAGAGAAGTGCATAATTATAGGGAAGATAATGAAAAGATCATCAAATCTTAGGAGGAGATATTACAAAGTTTGAATATGCTGCAGAAGCAAGTTAACAAATATTTTGGCACAAAATAGAAAGCTAGTGCCAGGAAAGTAGAAATATCTAGATCTTATGATATGAGGGATGATCATGGAGGATCTAGACAATCAAGGAGTGTTAGTAGACATCAACATCGTCATTGTTGAAGGCACTCGACCAAAAGATCATATGTACGTTCGAGGTCAGAAAGAAACCATATTATGTTTCTTTTAAAACACCAGAGGAGGATACATGGGTCAATTAGCTTGCAAGGGGAGCTCACGAAGATCAATCCACCATCATTTGATGGAGAGAATAGGAAGGGAACAGTTGCAAAAGCGTGGTTGTTGTGAGTGAGGAAAAATTTCTAGCTACATGATTATTCATCAAATGAAGAAGCTAGAATTGCATCCTACCATCTTCAAGGAAATTCATCTAGGTCGTGGGATCGACTGAAGCAGGTTAAGCACTTGGATGAGAAGATAATTTCTTGGAAGCAATTCAAGAAATATTTGCAGCAGTAGTACTTGTCAGAGAAATATTATGACAAGAATAATTCAAACTCAAACTTGGGAACGTGACCATGGATGAATATGAAAGGAAATTCTTGGAACTTATCAGGTATTTGAGCTTCATCAGGGATGAGAAGGTCAAAAATTAAGGAGGTTCCTGAGTGGAATTCCATCCTTCTACACAAATAAAATTCAGTTTGATGAGCCTAGGAATTTAGAAGAATCCATAAGAAAGTATAAGTATTTATATGAATATTAAAGAGGAAGGATAACTTTTCAAAAGGTATGGGATGACAAGAAGAAAGGAAATATGGATGAAAGGAAGAAAGGATTCAAACCACCTTTCATCAGTAATAAATATCAAGCACATAAAAAAGGGAATCCATTTCAAGGTGATCAGAAAATGACATATTCCTTCATATTCCTTGGGAAAGAGGCCAAGACAACAACCCATAAAGTGTTGGGGATATAAAGGAGATCACATGTATAAAGATTGTCCTCACTGGAGATAAGATGAGGACTATATATAACATCAAGAAGGAAGATATAATAGAGGATGTGGGAAGAAGCATGCCAATGATCTATGCAGCCTTGGACAATAAACAAGTAGAATATCAATACCACATGATTGACATGGAAGGTAAGATTGATAATCAACACATATATATTTTGATTGATTTTGGAGATATTCATAACTATATAGATCCAAATCTAGTTGAAAGATTTAAATTGAAGAAACGTAAGCATGAAAAGTCTTGGTTAGTTTAGCTATCTACTTGGACCAAGAAAAAAATTAATGAGCTTGTTAAAGATTATAAACATGAATGTAATTAACACTAAGGAAAATTTGAACATCATATCTGCTTGGATCTTATGATTGATTGATTGGTATGGATTGGATAGAAAAACATCGTGTTGTATTAGATTGTTATAACAAGGCTTTCACATGTGTTAATGTGGAAGAGAATTCAAGGACAATGGAAGGTATTCCAATGCCTATATCTATCTGAGAGATTTCAATATTGTAACTTAAAAAAAGTCTTAAAAAATGATGCCAAATATATGCATCCCATATGGAAGAGATAATGAAGGATAAGGAGCCAAATATTGAAGATTATGCAGTCTTGAAAAAGTATGAATATGTGTTTGGGGCGTTTCCAATATTTCCATCAAAGAGGGACATTGATTTATCTATTGAATTAATGCTTGGAGCTTCCCCAATATGCAAAACTCCCTATATAATGAGCACACCATAGCTAAAAGAATTGCAAATGCAACTAGAAGAGTTGTTGAAGAAGGGGTACATACACCCAAGTGTTTTTTCTTGGGGCGCCCCAACCCTTTTTGTCAAGAAAAATGATGGGATGTTGAGATTATGTATTGACATCAAACAACTAAACAAGGTTATAGTCAAGAACAAATATCCTTTTCCAAGGATTTATGATATTTTTGATCAGTTGAAGGGAAGAAATATATTCTACAAGATTGACTTAAGATCAGGTTATCATCAAGTAAGAATCCTAAAAGAAGATACCAACAAAACAACCTTTTAGACAAAGTATGGACACTATGAATTTGTAGTGGTGCCATTTTGCTTGACAAATGTGCTTGCTACATTTATGTATCTAATGAATGGAGTGTTCATAGATTTTATAGACAAGTTTGTCATTGTATTCTTGGATGATATTATTATTTATTCTAATACAAAGGAGGATCATGAGAAACATTTGAGGATGGTGCTACAAGTATTGAGAGAGCACCAATTGTATACCAAGCTGAGTAAATGCACTTTTTATTAAAATCAAATCCATCATTTGGGTCACATTGTTTCCAAAGATGGCATAGCAATGGATTCATAAAAGATTGAAGAAATCAAAAGTTGGCCAGTGCCAACAAACTGTTAAGCCCTAAATCATGGCACATTACCCCTTCATTGGGACATATTACATTAGTATTGTTATTTTATTTATGTTGGTTTGGGTCCATTAGTTGTAATTGTACCCCCTAGTCTCCTATATATACCATGGAGACCTTTTCATTTGGAATCCTCTTTTATTTTTGAATTCACGTGATGTATAAGGAGGTTTCCCCCTCGAAGAGGCTTATTATCTAAATTTCTCTCTTTGTCAAGGCGTGGAGTACTTATTCTGAGGTTTTTATGCTATTTTGGATATTTGGTTCTTAACAAAAACATTTCAAAGGTTATATCATTTATGGGTCTTGTTGGTTAATACATGAGATTCATTGTGGGATTCTCCAAGAATGCATACCCAATAACATATTTGCAAAGGAAACGAGTAAAAATTGAATGAAGTGTCAAGTGTGAAGACAATTCCCAATGCTTAAAGGATTTACTAACTAGTGCACATATTTTAAAAGTTGTAGATCCATATGAGGATTTTCTTGCGTGCATAGATGCATGCAAGGAAGGGCTCAATGGATTCCTTACAAAAATGGACATGTGATTTGTTATGAGTCCAGAAAATTGAAGGAGCATGAAATAAATTATGTCACACTTGACTTAGAGTTGGAAACCATGGTACATGCTTTAAGGATGTTGAGGAATTACCTTATGCGAAGGAAATTTGAATTGAGGATAGACCATAGTGGTTTGAAATACTTGTTTGAACAATCGTCACTAAACAACAAACAAACTATCTGGCTCGAATTTCTTAGTAAATATGACTTTGACATAAATCACATAAATGGAAAAGAGAACATGGTAGTTGGTGCACTTAGTATAAGGGTGCATAAAATGCATGCTATAGTCATTAGTATCTACATGACATATTTAAAATATAGAATTCTAGAGGCTATAACATCAGATCAACATTATGTGCAAGTTAAAGAAAGCTTACAAAAGAATAATGTACATAGAAAATATAAGGATTACAATCTAGAAGGGGATGGAATCCTATTATTCTGGAACATAGTTTATATTCTCAATTCTTAGGAATTGAGAAATTTTGTTTTAAAGAAGATGCATAATGTGCCATATGTTGGACATCTAGTATACCAAAAAACTATTACAATGGTAAGAGGACAATATTTTTGTCCTGGTATGAAGAGAGATATCATTGATTATTTGGACAAATGCATGGAATGTCATAAGGTAAGGTTGAGCACAAACATCCAGTGAGATTGTTGCATCAATTTCCCATTCCTGAATGGAAATGGGAAGTTGTTACTATCGATTTCATTACCAAGTTTTCTAGGACAATAGGGAAACATTATTCCATTACGGTGGTGGTGGATCAGCTTACAAAGGCTGCACATTTCATCCCTGTGAAAGTAATTCATAAGGCAACATATTGCAAATATTTATGTTAATAAAAGAAGAACATAGAGAATTCAAAGTGGGAGAGAATGTGTTTTTAAAAGTTAAAGCCAACTGAATCTCACTGAAATTGGGAAGTTTCCCAAAGTTGGAAGCTAGATATTATGGGCCTTTTGAGGTCTTAGAAAAGATAGGGCCAGTTGCTACATACTAGCATTACGTGCATCCATGCGAATTCATAATGTGTTCCATGTATCTTTATTAAAAAAGTATGTACATGCTCCTAATCATGTGATTGATTGGAATGTGACCTAGGTGGAACACGAAGGGGACTTCCGGGTAGAACTAGTGTGAATATTGGATTGAAAAGTCAAAGTGATCATGAACAAAGCACTCAGATTGGTAAAGGTTCAATGGACCTATTATGGTGTAACGTCCCCATCCACTCCAGGCTAGGCCACATCACCCAACCTCAACTTTTGTAGATTTGATTCAAGCAAACTATAACATCATCCAACTTATTAATGAACAATGTTGCTCTAAACTTTTATTGCGCATATTCTACTTTAGACAAATGTCCACGCAGTATCACTTGAAGTAATTCTCCCAGCCCAAACTTAAGTTGCGCCACACAACTTATCACAGTGGAAGCAACATTCTCCTTTTAACAAAACCTTAAGCAACAAAAGTAACTCAAACAACTGCACATTAGATTACTGATCCCACAACACAACCATGCGCACAACCACCATGGAATCATGGACCAATTATGATTCTACTGCATGCAAAGTATATTTCCTTGAATCACACACATGAAATCCATTCTCCTATGCACACAAGCTACCTTCCTGTGCACCCAACCATTCAATTCCTACCTCAGATATTCACGACCAATATCAAGAGATAACTAAATAGAATAACTAAGAATAACTGTACACATAACTCACAATACTAAATGACAGCACCACCTTACCTCTTATATGAAAGTCACCAATTGCACACATAACTTAGATGTTCCTCCCATCCATAGACTCTTTTTATCATAAGCTTTCAACAACAGGTCACCCCCAAGCTAGGGCTCAAACTCCATCAGGGTAAATTACTTCTAGTGACACACGAAGGTTTGAATCTCAACATAATTTATTAGTATTATGTGCCTGTTGCTACAACTATCCCACATTCCCTCATTCCCCACACACCTATCACACCCAATGAAGTGTGCCCCTTCTATGCTCAATAGTCCTTTGGCTGCCCCACTTCCCTTCCCAAGGTTACCAGCAACAGGTTGGACATAAAGTCTCCAAGCCCTATGACTAATGCTTAGGAACCAAGGAACAATTCTCAGTGATATGCTCACCTAGAAAGTATGCTCCTAGGTGTGACAACCACTTCTCAACAACCAATATCTCACCTAGAGAGATTACTCATGGCCTGTCAACCCGTCTCCTCAACAGTAAACTCAGATTACAACACCAAAAATCCTTACAATATTCTCTGTGCAGATAAGGTAATAATCATATTTTCCATACAGTTCGAGCCCCTTCTATTCACGAGAGCCTGAAACATGAATTCTCCCTAAATCCCCCTATCCCTAATCATTTCATGCAATAACAATCATAATAATGCCCAAAATACATTAAGACCAGTAATATATATTAAATTCCTTCTAATTGACACTTGTCACCTTTAGACGTAGATTTAAGCCACTTGGTGACCAATTTCCTACCCTTAAGAACTTAGGATAAAAACATATCCACATTACACTTTTCAAAAATATTATTAAAATATTCCCTCCTTTTCCCCTTATCTCTTTTCGTTTAAGTATGTCTGCATCCAGTGATGTAATATTGTATTAATAATAATAATTATATTTACATGGATAGGTGCACTGACCTATCTGCGTCCAGGCTCACCAGCCTCATAATCACATAGGCTCTCCGACCTCAAAACATATACAACCATATATATATGCACACACACACACACATCTCAACTCTCTGCACTTCCATATCATTACCACGCACTTAACCAAGTTTGTGCAACACAGTGCAATGTGCACACTTTCCTAGGTGTGCACAAGACACAAAATATGCACACCATATGTTTATAACAATTCTCCGTGCACTTACTCAAATGCAGGAAACACCAAAACCATGTGCCAACAACTCACCAACCTATATATACATTACATAAACTGTTAGTACCAATGGATCGCCAATCTATTTGTACAATTATAAAGGGTTCCAGATCATGGACACTACAATCCCCTCCCCCTTATTTATGTACTGTCCTCAGTGCATCCTATACAAACGTACATACAAAATTTCAAAAATATAAGAAATATGAGGATAATATGTTCACATAGCATCCTCGTGTTCCCAGGATGCATCCTTAGGATTGTACTAGGTCCATCGAACCTTTACCAACTCCATGACTCGATTCTAGAACTACTTGATTTTCTGATCCAATATGCAAACTAGTCGCACTTGAAATCTGCCTTCTTGCTCCAACTGAATCACATTCCAATCAATAATATGATTATCATAAGGTACATAATTCTCAAGCAATGACACATGGAAAAAATTACGAATACATAAGGATGAAGGAAATGCAAGAATATCAGTGACAATACCAATCCTCTCTAGGATTTCAAATGGCCCACAGTAGCGCACTGCTAACTTAGAACACTTTCCCAAATTCAAGGAACTATGCCTAGCCTTCATTTTCAAAAACACGTGATCACACCTTTAAAATATCTGTGGGTTCTTCCTTTATCTGAGCATATTTTCTGCCTATCCTGGGAAGCCTTTAGATTCTGCCTTATCTTTACCATCTACTCCTCCATTTCTTGGAGAAAATCTATCCCAACTACTGCACAATCTATTTGGTTATCCCAAATCATTGGCATGTTGCACTTTCTACCATAAAGTGCTTCGAATGGGATCATCTTTAAATACGACTAATACCCATTTTTGTAAGAAAAATCTACTAAATGAATGTATTCTTCCCTTTTTGATGGCTTATCCATCACATATATCCTGAGAATATCTTCTATAACTTGATTTACCCTCTTTGTTTGTCCATATGACTCAGGTTGATATGATGTGCTAGAATTCAAATTTGTCCCAAATCCTTTAAATAGCTCTTTCCAAAAATTCTAGGTGAATTTGGAATCTCTATCTGACACAATTGTCTTAGGTACGCCATTCATCTTGGAAATTTATCGCATGTATGTCTTAGCAGTGTCGTCTACCTTGTAAGTTGACTTCACTGGAATAAAATGGGAAACTTTAGTAAGCTTTTCCACCACCACCTTAATAGAATCATGTTGCTTAGCAGTACTAGTAAACTTAGTTATGAAATCCATCGTTATAACTTACCACTTCCATTCAGGAATAGGAAAAGGTTGTAGAAAAACAGTTGGATGTCTATTGTCATCCTTGACCTTTTGACATTCAATACATATTGGAATAAAATCCACAACTTCCCTTTTCATACCTAGCCAAAAGTATTGTTTCTTTTCCGTGACAATGGTATTTTGGTAGCCTAGATGTCTAGCATAAGGAACCTTATGCATCTATGACATCATCAGGCCTTCTAACTCCTGATCATTTGGCGTATAGACTCTGCATCTATACATGAGGATCCCATCCTCTATTAACTCATAACCTTGAAATTTTTGGTGGGACATACCCTACTGTAAGGTCGCCTTTACATCCTCATAGCGCAGATCTGATTTGGCAACTTCTAAAATTATGTCACACAAATCTGTTTGGTACATGCTAATGGTTGTAGCATGCATCTCATTCATTCTCCTGCTAAGTGCGTAAGCCACCTTGTTTTCTTTCCCTCTTATATTGTTTATGTCGAAGTCGTACTCACTGAGGAATTATAACCACTTGCTTTGTCTGGAATTTAAACTTGGTTGTCCAAACATATATTTTAGAACAAAATGGTCTATTCTCATCTCAAATATTTTACCCATGATATAATGTCGCCACATCTTCAAAACATGCACTATGTATGCCAATTCCAAGTCATGCATAGAATAGAGCCTTTCATGCTCTTTCAACTTCCTTGATTTGTAGCATACCACAAGTCCATTTTGACTCATGAATCTACCAATTCCTTCCTTGCATGCATCTGTGCACACAACGAAGTCTACATCTGGATCAAAAATCCTCAAAATTGGTGCACTTATTAACAAGATCTTCAAGTGCCGAAAACTCCTTGTGAAATTAGGAGTCCACTCAAATCGTGCATTTTTCTTCTGCAGGGATGTGATTGGATGTGAAATCTATGAGAATCCTTCAATAAAACTTCTATAGTACCCTTCCAAACCCATAAAGGATCTTACCTCTATGACATTTATTTTTGTCAACTATTCCTTAATGGATTTTATCTTCCCTGGGTCCACAAATATTCCTTCTTCTAAAATAATATGACCCGAGTAATGAATTTATCGCTGATTAAATGAAAACTTGCTCAACTTTTCATAAAGATGATGCTCCCTCAACACCTGCAACACCATCCTGAAGTGTTGTTCATGCTCTTCCTCAGAACTTGATTAAATAATAATGTCATCCAAAAATACGATGACGAACTTATCCAAGTACTCTTTGAAAACTCCATTCATTAAACACATGAAGATAGCTAGTGCATTTGACAACCCAAATGGAACCACTATGAACTCACAATGACCATACCTTGTTTTGAACGCAGTATTACTGATGTTTTCTTCCATAATTCTGACCTGGTGATAACCAGATATGAGATCTATCTTGGAAAATCTCCGCGTGCTTCTCAGCTGGTCAAACATGTCATCTATCCTTGGCAAAGGATACTTGTTCTTCACTATTACCTTGTTCAAATTCCTGAAGTCGGTAGGAAGTATCAGTGTACCATCCTTCTTCTTCATAAAAAAAATGGCACACCCCAAGTAGACACACATGGGAGTATATACCCCTTCTTCAGAATCTCTTAAAGTTTCATTTGCAACTCCTTCAACTATATTGTGCTCATCCTATAAGGAGTCTTGGATATAGGTGTTACTCTTGACATCAGATTTATAGAGAAGTCAATATCTCTTTTTAGTGGAAATCTCAGTATCTCTTTAAAGATATCCTCAAACTCTTTCAACACTGCGTAGTCTTCCACACTTGGCACTTTATCCTTAGGTTCCTATTCCATGTGCACTATGAATACTTGACATCCTTTCCCATAGMTTTTATTCAACTGTAACACTAAAACTTCTCTGATAGTCACAAATTTTGGAATTCCTTGACTTGTTCTCAAATTTTCTTACTTATTTAGGAAAGTAAATTCCTTATTATAACAATCAAAGACAACATGGCGCTCGTCCAACCAATCCATACTAATGAGGAAATCATAGGAGCCCAAAGGTATAATATTCAAATCATCCTTTGTGTGTAGTCCATTCGTCTCCATTGGAAATTCTTTAACCATCTCATTTATTTTCCATTTTTCTCCTATAGCTAACTGCACCAACCAAGGTTTTCCAATATTGCTTCTTGGCAACTAGAATCTTGCCACCATATTAGGATCTAGGTAACTATGAATATCCCATGAATCAATTAAAATAACAATAGGTTGGTCATTAATCTTACCTTCCACCTCGATCATGTGAGACTGAAACTCAGCCTGCTTGTTATCCAACACAATGTAAATCCTTGGCACATTTTGGCCCATGTCCTCCATTGTTACAACTTGTTGTACACTGTGCGCAGTCATTGCTTTATCACCTCTTTGAGGGAAATATCCATGCATATGATGTCCACCACAACCCCCACAATGCATAGGTTGTTGCCATCACTTTTGTCCCACTATTTCTGACATTTTGGGCTCCTAGAGAGTTGTCTTTCCTTGTGCAGTATTTCTAAAAAATGGTGGCTTATCTCCCTTCTTCCTTTGTTCCACCTTGCTTTTCATCTTATCTTCCCAAGAATTTTGGAAAGTCAGTCTTCCCCTTTGCTACTCATAAAGACACTTAGTGCACCTTATGGTTTCTTCCAATGTCTTAGGGTCATGATACTATGTCTTGTCATTGATAAATGAAGGAAAGCCACTCAAGTACCTCTGAATATTCACTTGTTCATCCTTGATAAAAGGCACATATTTCAACAACTCTAAAAATATTATTTTCTATTATGTCCAGGCTCTGCATCAATTTGACATTGAATTCATCTTGTCTCTCCTTGGCTCTCATAAGCCTTTTGTTATCAGCCTTATAGATCTGGACATATTTATGCAATACTTTTATAGTTTCTACCAAATTCATGAGCTCTTCCTTGGATTATGTACCATCAACACCCAAAACAACATACAGATCCCCAAATTCATCGTCAGGACTGTAAGTCCTCCACACATATTCCATGCTTTTAACCTTGTTGGACATGCATTTTTGATATAATTTTGAGGAAAATACGAAGTATGGAGGAGGTGCGCATCAACAGAAGGAAGGAGAGAAGGAAGGATAAGATGCACAATAAGGGCACATTCAGGAGTGAAGTGCCTAGTAAAAGCATACTTGGAGGAGTATAAAAGCAGGACAATGAAGCAAGGGAATAAAGCTAGAAGATAAAGTGGGTGAAAAGAAAGGATGACAGTTCAACATGAAAAAGTAGAGAGACACACAAAATTAGGAAGAAAAATAGTTCGAAAGGCAAAAGAGGTATGCAGGCGCAAAAGAAGGAAAATCATTCCCAAACAAAGAGTCAACCTGAGTTGTAATGAGTCAGAATGAGTTGTAATTGGGTTTTGGGGTTAAACAAGTAGGGTTTTGATCCCTATAATCCATGTATAAATATGTAATGGGTTGGGTGGAATAGGTTTTTGATACCGAGTGAAGAGAGTAAGCGAATAGACTGAATATGAGAGAGGAATTCTATGTCTGAGTGGAGAATGAGAGTTAAAGAGAGAGTCTTGCACTATAGAGTGGATAGGAAAGATGGAGAGAGGTATAGCATGATATATTTATTGTAAGCATAATGCGCAAGCCTGAGATGATTACATAAAGAATAATAAATAAGCCAACCATTGTGGACGTATCCCAAAGTTGGGTGAATCATGTTAATTACTGTGTCTTCTTGTCTTTTTATATGATAGATCATGAATGTTATCTTTATGCATGTTAGACTAGATCTATTTATTATATGATTACTGCATAGTATTTATGAATGTAACAGTGAATATTTTATTTTGCAATATGCAGTATAATGATGCTATATAACTAAATTCTCCAATTAGTCAAGGAATAACACATAGGATAATGCACATAGAGTAGATAAGTAAGAATGAATAAGATGATCGCCTCCCATTCCCTCACTACTGTAGAAACTTGGTTCTTGCAACCCCAATAGATGCCTTAGGTGAGTCTTCACTCGCATGCAAGTGATTCCTAAAGAGTCGTTGTTTGAAGGGTTTTGTTGGTTAAATAAATTGAACATAGGGTCTTACAACTGCACACTGAAAAATGGTTCCGTTGTCGGGACTTTGTTACTAAGGGAATGGTTTGGAGGCTGAATAAGAAAGACATCTCAGAATGGATAGAAGGGAAGGAATGAGAATTTTATCAAAAAGAGAACAAAAACCCTCACATGAGAGACGAGCAATGGATGCAAAGGTATGTGTACAAAAAACCATTTGATATTTTCTTTGGAAATTTTTTTATTATTTTGACCGAGTGGTTAGAAATATTAGTGGAGAATACTGGAAGGTACCGAACTAAAACATGAAGAAACTAGACTCCTGAGTTGGTAAGGCAACTAAATTCTGTAAGTAATAAGACTTCTCGTGCACTTGATTTCTGGTTGGTCAATATATTGGGAGGTTATATTACAAAATTTGCAGTGGATTTTACCGAGTCATACAATGTTGCATATAGGAATTTCTTCAAAGGTCTGCGCAGAAGGTTCATGAAATCATTGGGTATGTGGATAAATATGTTGTTGTGCAAAATTCCATGATGACAATGGATTTGGATTGCTAAGGGGATTCACTCACATAGGGGAAATGAGGGAGGAAAAGAGGATAGTATGAAGGTAGGAAATAATGAAGGAAGAAATGAAGAAGGAAGGGAGGGTCTAAGGATGCAAAGAATCAAAGTGGTTGTATAAGAAGAAGAAGACAAGTTTGGAGTAATGCACAGTGGGAGAAGGTACAAGGGGAAGAGGACTAGGGTTGAGAAAGGAGAGCCATGGAGTGAGCGTGAGGGGAAGATAACCCTACACAATCATCCAGATCATAGAAATACCATACGTAGAAATAAAGGAAGAGAGTTCTTAGTTCAATCCTATAATATAAGATCCGATAAGCCCTACTCAGACTAGATTCTATGTCAATTCCATGACCATGTGTGAGTCACATAGATCAGGAAAAACATTCAAGGATTTGTCAAAAGCACTCATAGTTAGTAAGGGATGATAGAGTAGTAGTATATAGAGATGTGGAAGAAGTGTGACGAGTCCGAGTCAACTAGCATCACTGAGGGGAGGTACTACACAAAAAAACATGATAGGGGTAGACAACACCCTCTGACTTCCTGAGTTCCCGGGAGTTGGGTCAGAAGACCCATAGAAACATCGATTTGTATGTGAAACAATTTTGGATGCAAAGAATGTCCATGATGAAGTTGTAAATATTTTGTAGTTGGAAACAACATTTAGAGGTCACGCACTAGTCTGGTACATGAAACTACAAAGTACCACACCTATAGGACAAGAAAGGATGTTAGCAGATATTAGACAAGCATTGTTGAAAGAGTTCAGGAAGACAAAGTTTGAGTCACAATACATTACATAGTTGAAGGAAATAAAACAGGTGCATAATGAATCATTTTGGGATTATGATCAATGTTTTAAGAATATGATGGGTAGATTGACATTCCATATCTCTAATCAACGACACAAAGAATGGTTTATTGCAGGATTACTACCACATGTTTGTAGGCCATTGATTCAATAGAAGGTTGCATCACAACCTAAGGATTTGGAGATCGCAATGAAATTGGAAGAATCACCTGTAGGAGATAGTGGATGAATGTTGCAAGTATAGATGCAATTAGTTTCCTTGATAATTCAATTAGCATAACTCACAAAAGGAAAGGAGAAACCAGAACAAGTCTGGTGTACTAAGTGTAGGACTGAAGATGACCACAAGTATGAATGGCCAACATTTACATAGTATTTGGTGATTGGAGCACCGAAAGAGGGGGATATTGTGAAATATGTAAGAAATGGGGACATCATCTGACCGAGCGTCCATTACTGCATAAATATTAGAGTATGCCAAGGAAATTTTTTGCAACTTCTGTAAGTCAGTCAAGCATGAAGAGAAGGATTATCGTGCATTCAATTTGATGAGGGAGAACACTTCAGATATGTATATGATTCAAGAGGATAATGTTGCGACAGAAGGGGGTGGTCCGTAGTATAATAATCAAAGAGGATTTAATCTAAGAAATAGAGGAAATTTTGGCATAGGTCAAGGCAAAGAAAATTTTGGCAGAGGAGGTAGAGGACCAATAATATGTTACAATTGCAATCAACTGAGACACTTAACTCATGATTTTCAGAACCCTTGTACAACCTACACATACTATAGAGAATTGGACCATGCGATAGAATATTGTCCTCAAATACTTGTGAAATGGACGAAAGAGGGAATTAGAACCAGAACCCAAATCAGAATGTATAGAAGATATCAACTGAAAAACGTAATGAAGGACCTAGAATAACAAATGTTACACGTGGAGGAACTAGAATAGGGGATAATGTGAAAAATGGAGGTAAGAAGGCTGATAAATGGGTAAGGAAAGCAACGGGACCTATTCCAACATTCGACCCTCAACAAGAAAATGAGATGTATCATAGGGAAAGAAAATGGATACTTGGATCGGATTGGGTATCGTACTATACCAGAGAAGCCACTAGAGAAGGTAAGTAGTTTGAGAGAGTTTTTGAGAAGTTACGTAGAGTTAATGAAAGATGAAACTGCACTGAATGAATTATGCAAAACGATTGATCATTACGTGAAAGAAAGGGAATTTTCTATCGCATAGAGGGTAGTGAATTAGGTACTGTGCAAAAAGAGGAATACCATAGAATTGAGATTAAGTGCACAGATTGGGGAATATGATCTAGATAGTATTATCTTCGACTTGGGTTCTGATGTGGATGTATTACTAAATAAGACCCGAGAAACTATGGGAAAACACAAGTTGGTTTGGTCTCTTGTTAAGTTAAGGTTAGAAAACCATCACAAGATAGTACCAATTGGCTGATTGACATGAGTACCTCTGAATATAGATGGAGTGTGTAGTGTAGCAGATTTTGAAGTCATTGAGATCATGGATGATAGTCAGCCATATCCAGCACTGATGGGAATTTAATGGGCCTTTGATAATCATGCGATTATTAATATGAAGAGGAGGGAAATGATAGTTTAGGTAGTATACTTGAAGGTTACTGCACCATTGGACCCGACATAAGGAAAGAGGTACATAGAGCTAGTGAGAAGAAACAAAAATGAGAACCTGTATAATATGGCTGCGTAGATGGATGATTATGTTAACCCCATTGTAGATGGTGCACAAAGTTGGAGAAAAATTATCTCATGTGCATCAGATTCAGAGGAAGGTATGGAACATTGGAAACAAATGATGCATGAAGTATCAACTAGATGATGTGCACACATAACCCAATCACTGCACTGGATTGGAATGGAGTTATGTGATCCACCTAGGTATGATGGATTGAATGATATAATATCGTTTGTAAAGGAATTTGAGTTGCAGGTAACCAGACATAAAATATTGTTGGCACTAGATGTTATCTTAAAGGCCACTCTAGCTAGATGGCATGCTGCACACAAAGAGGGAATGTAAGACTAGTCGTAGTGTAGAAGACTAATGCAAGTGATATTTGCTATTGAGTTGGAGAATATTGCACAAAAGTATATAGGGATGAGTGACCCAACAATTCATGTTGAGAAGTGTAGAACTGTATGGAGTTTAGCACCAAAGAAGGAATGGACACACAGGTTTATACATACACCGGATACGATTCTAAAGAAATGGTACTTGGAACGGGAAATGCGTAGAGAAACAACAAACTGGGATGAGTTGAATCAAAGGTTAAGGGTAACATTTACTTTTGAACATGAATATCCACTAGTAGATGCAACATTACAGGTTATTCGAACCAAGATATTCTCAGAAGAAGGGCCGATGGAGGTGGTACCTGTGTGTAGTGCACACAAAGCTTCTATGAATGTCCATGAATTGTTGGAGTGTTACAATGTCGCTAAAGAAGAACATGATGAGGAAGATCCTAGGAATGTACAGGTACCCAAAATTGAGGGGGAACACACAGTAGAAGGGCCAGAGCTTGAGTCTGTTACATACACACAACCAATAAAAACGTGGAAGGTAAACATTTGGACGACAAAGAATCGAAAGTTTGCGTAGATAGGAGATTATTGGAATGATGAAACAGTGGAGAAGATTGTAGATATATTTCACTAGTATCAGGATTTATTCCAAACTACATTCTCATAAATGAAGGGCATAGCTGGGGAATTAGGCAAGATGAAGATCCATTTGAAACCAGGTTCTAAACCAGTGTGACAAAGAACCTACAGGTTAAATATGAAATATAATGAGAAGATGAAGGTAGAGATAAATATGATGTTAGTAGCATGGATCATTGAACCAGTGGTGGAATCAAAATGGATAAGTCCAATGGTAGTGCAAGATAAGAAAACAAGAGGAATCGGGATTTTCGTAGATATGAGGAATATGAATGATGCATGTTAGCATGATCCATTCCCAACACCATTCACAGATGAGGTAATAGAGAACGTAGGAGGTCATGAGACTTATTCTTTCATAGATGGATTCTTCGGGTGCTATTAGATAAAGATTGCACATGAAGACATGTATAAGAATACTATTTTCAACAGAGTGGGGAAGTTATCAATACACATTGATGCCCTTTGGACTGAAGAATGCACCTGTAATATTGATCCGAAAAAATCTTTTAATGACTGTGGTTGAGTTATTTAGCATGTGTTAATTAACCATTTACGAAACTAAATGAAAGAGGAAGAATTTAATGAACAAGAATAGCATCCATAAGAAAATATACAGATCTAAACTGAAGCAATAAGAATAGAAAACCATAACAAGAGAAGTGATAACGGAGTTCAACACAAAATTGCCTACGTCTCCAGGCCTTTGTCTCAGTGGGGGAAGCTTCTTTATTAATTCTTCAATGCTTGCAAGGTACAAAAAAGTACATCAAATGGATCTCATAATGGTCTCACTATGTTCTTCTCGAACTCAGAAATCCAACACAACTGACGACACTGAAAAATACTGAGTGTAGCTCCCGGAAATGGTCCGCAAAGGTCTCCTCCTCAACAGCTTCCCTGCATAAAAATGGCTTTGGCTTTACTTTAGCATAACTCTACTTTGGCTGTCCTGCATGGCCTCAAACATGGATGAGTTTTATTGATATGAATTTGGTTATCTTTCCCCAACTTCTTCCCAAAATATGGGCTCAAAAAGAGCCCAATATCCCTAAAAAATGGGCAAAAATCTCCATTAACAGGTTTAAAAAGAATAAAAAATCCAAAACCATATAAAAAACCCACTTTATGCTTATATTTTGGCTTTAGCCCCTTTATCCCTGTGCGCGCCCCCTTATTATGGTCATATTACAGCTACATATGGCCAAACGCCAGCCCAAAGGGCTAAGCGCTGGCCTCTAGCTTGTAACTTGTGGTCGCATGGCGCATTCAAAGGTGGATCCCCTCGAAAAAAGGGCTTAACTGAAAAACAAAATAGTTGTTTGGAACCGGGTCACTTGGGGGTGGAAACCAGAACCATAGCCCATTTCTTACCCACATGGTGGAGCACCCTAATGGTGTGGTCATATATGCTACATATTAAACCTTAGGTTGGGGATTAGCCCCAGCCCCTTTCTGCCTTCCAATACAACTACATACACGTTTAAATATAATTTTAGTGGTAAGCTTTAACAAGTCACATCATGGTGCGTTGGTATTCAGGCCTTTGTGAAGGCGCTATGCTGGTAGAAGAGGTCGCTGGTTTGATTCTTGTTACTCCACAATAATTTTTGCAATGAACCTAATCTCCAACCAATGGGTGCCACATGGCAGCTCATGTCTGGGCCATGTGGCACCCCACCATTTGTTGTCCTCTGATGCCACATGTCAAAATACTATTGGTCCCTGTCACTGTCCAGTCACCCTGCTGCCATGTTGCTACATGTCACTATGCTGATGTCAACTTGGTGATGTCATGCTGATGTCAGCATTGACTTTTTTCCAGTTTGACTGTTGACTTTTTAGATGTTTGGGAAAGCGGTTAGAGTGCGATAACTTTCGCTGACAACGTCCATTTGAGAAAGTAAATATAGGGATGATTTTAAGGATGGAAATTTATTTTAAAATGTAGAAACCTTGGCGAATCTTACTAATCCTTCATATGCCAACTATAAATGATTGGCGATATTTTTGTAAAAAATTCAAATATCTAAGGATTTTATATAGTTTTTATAAAATTTGGGTGATTTTTAAGGTAAAATAATTTTATCCTATAGAATTTGGGCGAATCATTTTTAAAATAACGAATCTCATTTTTGGAAAAACCATGGAAAAATAGCCCATGAGCGAAATTTAGCCCCTAAAATCATCCTTGAGTAAATATATGGTTGGAATCAGCACGACGATCCGGTCAGAATGGAATTGGTTTCATTCAATTTCGAGAACTTTGATTTTTGAGCCTTTTCTAGACCTGGAAGCCTCCTGGATCCGATTTTGGATCACACCTCACCACTAAGGACCTTTTGGTTCCCAAAAGGTTATTGATCAGTCAACAAGCTCGGGATAGGCCACCCGACTTGTCCTCTATCTCTGAACTCTGTCCTGTGCACCCGTCTCATCAAAATCAACTGTAACACAATCATGACAACTGACAACATATTGTTAGCCATTTGAACCCTGTCACATCTCACTGAAGCCACTATCATCCATGTAGACAACATTACTAATGATATCATAAAAAAAATGACTACAAATGAGATGATATACTTGTAATATTTGCACAACATGAGCTTGTCTTGAAGCAAACTATGATTGATTTTCCATTCAACAATCATTTCTTGTTCTTGCTTAAGATCAATTACTTCATTTGATTTTTTTGCTTACTATGGTTTCTTTAATTGTTTCATTGTTTGAAGTGATTTATTTGCCTTAACATGATGAGCATGAACCACATAATCTTGACCTGCTTTGGTTAATTGATATTGATTCTTTGTCCTGTAGAAGATTTCCTTACGATCATATAAGTATGGACCACCTAAGACCATTCCACTTTCACTTAATGACACTACATCACATGTTACCTCGTCCACATACTTAGATGAAATTGCAAATTTGATTGTGCACTTCTTTGTTATGTGCATTTGATGATGATTTCTTATCCATTTAAGTGTGTATGGATTATGATGTACTTGTGTTTTTAAACCCAATTGCTTATTCTTCTGAGATTAGATTAGATTGAGATCCACTGTAGATTAATGTGTCTATCTTAGTGTGTCGCATGATTGTCCTTATATGAAACAAGTTACCTCTACAATCAATTCCTTCACCAATTTTACCTGTCATACCAACCAATGAGACTTTTGATTCATCACCTGAATCCGATCCCAAGTTTGTGGGTCTTGTTGTTGCTGCAACTGTTTTCATTCCCTTCTTTTCCTTGAACCACTTTGGCCTCTTCTCAGGATGCAGCTACCAACAACGGTCCTCATCATACCCCATCAAGAGGGCTTCCCTTCCTTCCTCGTCACTGCATTTGAATTCTTGCCATGCCATTTCCTCTTGTCCTCTTTCCTGGAAGATGATTCCCCCGATACACCTGCTTTTCCTGCTTCAATGTATGTCGCTTGAACAGAAACATCATCAAGGTTAGTGGGTCCAAACATGAATACAATGTTTCAAATATGTGTAGGTAAACCTCCTATATACTTTATAAGGGTTTCCTGTGTATGTAAAGGGATATCTAACATCAATTCCATTTTTAGAAAGCCATCTGTATACTCTTGCATTGTTTGTCCTTTTCTTAGTTTTAAAGATTTCCATTCAATTAATGCTTTTTCTTTATAACCCAAAGGATAGAATTGCGTTTCTAAGTGCATAAATGAAACTTTTCCATGATGGAAATACATTACCCACTTGTTGCGTTCCATTTTGCAGCTTTCTTTGCCACCAAATGAGAGTTGTCCCTGCAAGTCTCAAATATGCCAACTTAATCTGTGTGGACTCATCCTTGATCTGTTGCACACTGCAGTAAACCTCCATCTGCCTGACCCAATTGCCAAGTTTCTCTACATTAACTTCACCATCATATATGGGAAAATCAAATTTAATATCAAGTTTTAATAATGGCATTTCATTCGTATGTTTATGAACATGTTCCTTTGCATTGGATTTAGAACTTGAACTTGAAGAAGAAGGAGAAGAAGGAGGTGATGATGGAGGTGAAGGAGGAATCTGAGGAG
>JASDQU010012136.1:0-56671 GCA_032191745.1 Picea mariana | reverse complement strand
AGGAATTCCAAAATTTGTGACTATCAGAGAAGTTTTAGTGTTACAGTTGAATAAAAGCTATGGGAAAGGATGTCAAGTATTCATAGTGCACATGGAATAGGAACCTAAGGATAAAGTGCCAAGTGTGGAAGACTACGCAGTGTTGAAAGAGTTTGAGGATATCTTTAAAGAGATATTGAGATTTCCACTAAAAAGAGATATTGACTTCTCTATAAATCTGATGTCAAGAGTAACACCTATATCCAAGACTCCTTATAGGATGAGCACAATATAGTTGAAGGAGTTGCAAATGAAACTTTAAGAGATTCTGAAGAAGGGGTATATACTCCCATGTGTGTCTACTTGGGGTGCGCCATTTTTTTTCATGAAGAAGAAGGATGGTACACTGATACTTTCTATCGACTTCAGGAATTTGAACAAGGTAACAGTGAAGAACAAGTATCCTTTGCCAAGGATAGATGACATGTTTGATCAGCTGAGAAGCACACGGAGATTTTCCAATATAGATCTCATATCTGGTTATCACCAGGTCAGAATTATGGAAGAAAACATTAGTAATACTGCGTTCAAAACAAGGTATGGTCATTGTGAGTTCATAGTGGTGCCATTTGGGTTGTCAAATGCACTAGCTATCTTCATGTGTTTAATGAATGGAGTTTTCAAAGAGTACTTGGATAAGTTCGTCATCGTATTTTTGGATGACATTATTATTTAATCAAGTTCTGAGGAAGAGCATGAACAACACTTCAGGATGGTGTTGCAGGTGTTGAGGGAGCATCATCTTTATGAAAAGTTGAGCAAGTTTTCATTTAATCAGCGATAAATTCATTACTAGGGTCATATTATTTTAGAAGAAGGAATAGTTGTGGACCCAGCGAAGATAAAATCCATTAAGGAATGGTTGACAAAAATAAATTTCATAGAGGTAAGATCCTTTATGGGTTTGGAAGGGTACTATAGAAGTTTTATTGAAGTATTCTCATAGATTTCACATCCAATCACATCCCTGCAGAAGAAAGGTGCACGATTTGAGTGGACTCCTAATTGCACAAGGAGTTTTCGGCACTTGAAGATTTTGTTAATAAGTGCACCAATTTTGAGGATTGTTGATCCAGATGTAGATTTCGTTGTGTGCATAGATGCATGCAAGGAAGGAATTGGTGGAGTCATGAGTCAAAATGGACTTGTGGTATGCTACAAATCAAGGAAGTTGAAAGAGCATGAAAGGCTCTATTCTATGCATGACTTGGAATTGGCAGCCATAGTACATGTTTTGAAGATGTGGCGACATTATATCATGGGTAAAATATTTGAGATGAGAATAGACCATTGTGTTCTAAAATATCTATTTGGACAACCAATTTTAAATTCCAGACAAAGCAAGTGGTTATAATTCCTCAGTGAGTACGAATTTGACATAAATAATATCAGAGGGAAAGAAAACAAGGTGGCTTACGCACTTAGCAGGCGAATGAATGAGATGCATGCTACAACCATTAGCATGTACCAGACAGATTTGTGTGACAGAATTTTAGAAGTTGCCAAATCAGATCTGCACTATGAGGATGTAAAGGCGACCTTACAGTAGGGTATGTCCCACCAAAAATTTCAAGGTTATGAGTTAATAGAGGATGGGATCCTCATGTATATATGCAGAGTCTATACGCCAAATGATCAGGAGTTAGAAGGCCTGATGACATCATAGATGCATAAGGTTCCTTATGCTAGACATCTAGGTTACCAAAATACCATTGTCATGGAAAAGAAGCAATACTTTTGGCTAGGTATGAAAAAGGAAGTTGTGGATTTTATTGCAAGATGTATTGAATGTCAGAAGGTCAAGGCTGAGCATAGACATCCAACTGTTTTTCTACAACCTTTTCCTATTCCTGAATGGAAGTGGTAAGTTATAACGATGGATTTCATAACTAAGTTTATTAGTACTACTAAGCAACATGATTCTATTAAGGTGGTGGTGGACAAGCTTACTAAAGTTTCCCATTTTATTCCAGTGAAGTCAACTTACAAGGTAGACGACATTGCTAAGACATACATGCGATAAATTTCCAAGATGAATGGCATACCTAAGACAATTGTGTCAGATAGAGATTCCAAATTCACTTAGAACTTTTGGAAAGAGCTATTTAAAGGATTTGGGGCAAATTTGAATTCTAGCACATCATATCAACCTGAGTCATATGGACAAACAAAGAGGGTAAATCAAGTGATAGAAGATATTCTCAGGATATATGTGATGGATAAGCCATCAAAAAGGGAAGAATACATTCATTTAGTAGATTTTTCTTACAAAAATGGGTATTAGTCATATTTAAAGATGATCCCATTCGAAGCACTTCATGGTAGAAAGTGCAACATGCCAATGATTTGGGATAACCAAACAGATCGCGCAGTAGTTGGGCTAGATTTTCTCCAAGAAATGGAGGAGTAGATGGTAAAGATAAGGCAGAATCTAAAGGCTTCCCAGGATAGGCAGAAAATATGCTCAGATAAAGGAAGAACCCACAGATATTTTAAAGGTGTGATCACGTGTTTTTGAAAATGAAGGCTAGGCATAGTTCCTTGAATTTGGGAAAGTGTTCTAAGTTAGCAGTGTGCTACTGTGGGCCATTTGAAATCCTAGAGAGGATTGGTATTGTCACTTATATTCTTGCATTTCCTTCATCCTTATGTATTCGTAATGTTTTCCATGTGTCATTGCTTGAGAATTATGTACCTTATGATAATCATATTATTGATTGGAATGTGATTCAGGTGGAGCAAGAAGACGGATTTCAAGTGCAACTAGTTTGCATATTGGATCAGAAAATCAAGTAGTTCCATAATCGAGTCATGGAGATGGTAAAGGTTCGATGGACCTAGTACAATCCTAAGGATGCAGCCTAGGAACACGAGGATGCTATGTGAACATATTATCCTCATATTTCTTATTTTTTTGAAATTTTGTATGTACGTTTGTATAGGATGCACTGAGGACAGTACATAAATAAGGGGGAGGGGATTGTAGTGTCCATGATCTGGAACCCTTTATAATTGTACAAATAGATTGGCGATCCATTGGTACTAACGGTTTATGTAATGTATATATAGGTTGGTGAGTTGTTGGCACATGGTTTTGGTGTTTCCTGCATTTGAGTAAGTGCACGGAGAATTGTTATRAASATATGGTGTGCATATTTTGTGTCTTGTGCACACCTAGGAAAGTGTGCACATTGCACTGTGTTGCACAAACTTGGKTAAGTGCGTGGTAATGATATGGAAGTGCAGAGAGTTGAGATGTGTGTGTGTGTGTGTGTGTGTGTGTGTGTGTGCATATATRTATGGTTGTATATGTTTTGAGGTCGGAGAGCCTATGTGATTATGAGGCTGGTGAGCCTGGACGCAGATAGGTCAGTGCACCTATCCATTTAAATATAATTATTATTATTAATACAATATTACATCATTGGATGCAGACATACTTAGACGAAAAGAGATAAGGGGAAAATGAGGGAATATTTTAATAATATTTTTGAAAAGTGTAATGTGGATATGTTTTTATCCTAAGTTCTTAAGGATAGGAAACTGGTCACCAAGTGGCTTAAATCTACGTCTAAAGGTGACAAGTGTATTTTGTTCTTAATGTATTACTGGTCTTAATGTATTTTGGGCATTATTATGATTGTTATTGCATGAAATGATTAGGGATAGGGGGATTTAGGGAGAATTCATGTTTCAGGCTCTCGTGAATAAAAGGGGCTTGAACTATATGGAAAATATGATTATTACCTTATCTGCATAGAGAATATTGTAAGGATTTTTGGTGTTGTAATCTGAGTTTACTGTTGAGGAGATGGGTTGACAGGCCATGAGTAATCTCTCTAGATGAGATATTGGTTGTTGAGAAGTGGTTGTCACACCTACGAGCATACTCTCTAGGTGAGCATATCACTAAGAATTGTTCCTTGGTTCCCTGAGCATTAGTCATAGGGCTTGGAGACTTTATGTCCAACCTGCTGCTAGTAACCCTGGGAAGGGAAGTGGGGCAGCCAAATGACTATTGAGCATAGAAGGGGCACACTTCATTGGGTGTGACAGGTGTGTGGGGAATGAGGGAATGTGGGATAGTTGTAGCAACAGGCACATAATACTAATAAATTATGTTGAGATTCAGACCTTTGTGTGTCACTAGAAGTAATTTACCCTGATGGAGTTTGAGCCCTAGCTTGGGGGTGACCTGTTGTTGAAAGCTTATGATAAAAAGAGTCTAGGGATGGGAGGAACATCTAAGTTATGTGTGAAATTGGTGACTTTCATATAAGAGGTAAGGTGGTGTTGTCATTTAGTATTGTGAGTTATGTGTACAGTTATTCTTAGTTATTCTATTTAGTTATCTCTTGATATTGGTCGTGAATATTTGAGGTAGGAATTGAATGGTTGGGTGCACAGGAAGGTAGCTTGTGTGCATAGGAGAATGGATTTCATGTGTGTGATTCAAGGAAATAGACTTTGCATGCAGTAGAATCATAATTGGTCCATGATTCCATGGTGGTTATGCGCATGGTTGTGTTGTGGGATCAGTACTCTAATGTGCAGTTGTTTGAGTTACTTTTGTTGCTTAAAGTTGTGTTAAAAGGAGAATGTTGCTTCCACTGTGATAAGTTGTGTGGCGTGACTCAAGTTTGGGCTAGGAGAATTAGTTCAAGTGATACTGCGTGGACTTTTGTTTAAAGTAGAATATGCACAATGAAAGTTTAGAGCAACATTGTTCATTAATAAGTTGGATGATGTTATAGTTTGGTTGAATCAAATCTACAAAAGTTGAGGTTGGGTGATGTGGCCTAGCCTGGAGTGGCTGGGGATGTTACACCATAATAGGTCCATTGAACCTTTACCAATCCAAGTGCTTTGTTCATGATCACTTTGACTTTTCGATCCAATATTCACACTAGTTCCACCTAGGTCACATTCCAATCAATCACATGATTAGAAGCATGTACATACTTTTTTAATAAAGATACATGGAACACATTATGAATTCTCATGGATGCACGTAATGCTAGTATGTAGCAACTGGCCCTATCTTTTCTAAGACCTCAAAAGGCCCATAATATCTAGCTTCCAACTTTGGGAAACTTCCCAATTTCAGTGAGCTTCAGTTGGCTTTAACTTTTAAAAACACATGTTCTCCCACTTTGAATTCTCTATGTTCTTTTTTTATTAACATAAATATTCTACCTGTCTTGTGCAACTTTCAATTTTTTCCTAATCTTTATCATATGCTCTTCCATTTCCATTAACAATGATGCTCCAATCATGGCTCTGTCTGTTGTGTTATCCCAACTTACGGGTGTGTTTTATTTTTTTCCATACAATGCTTCAAATGGGATCATCTTCAATGATTCTTGATATCCATTATTGTAAACAAAATCAACTAAATGGATATAGTCCTACCACCTAGAAGACTTGTACATTATATACATTCTCAACATATCTTCAATTATCCAATTAATCCTCTATGTTTTCCCATATGAATCTAGGTGATATGTTGTACTGAAATTCAAATTGGTCCCAAATCCTTTAAAGAGCCCCTTCCCAAAATTTGAATTGAACTTGTGATTTCATTCCGATGTTATTTCCTTAAGCACACCATGTAGCCTCGTAATTTCTTTCATATAAATATTTGCAATATGTTGCCTTATGAATTACTTTCACAGGGATGAAATGTGCAGCCTTTGTAAGCTGATCCACCACCACCATAATGGAATAATGTTTCCCTATTGTCCTAGAAAACTTGGTAATGAAATCGATAGTAACAACTTCCCATTTCCATTCAGGAATGGGAAATTGATGCAACAATCTCACTGGATGTTTGTGCTCAGCCTTACCTTATGACATTCCATGCATTTGGCCAAATAATCAATGATATCTCTCTTCATACCAGGACAAAAATATTGTCCTCTTACCATTGTAATAGTTTTTCGGTATACTAGATGTCCAACATATGGCACATTATGCATCTTCTTTAAAACAAAATTTCTCAATTCCTAAGAATTGAGAATATAAACTATGTTCCAGAATAATAGGATTCCATCCCCTTCTAGATTGTAATCCTTATATTTTTTATGTACATTATTCTTTTGTAAGCTTTCTTTAACTTGCACATAATGTTGATCTGATGTTATAGCCTCTAGAATTCTATATTTTAAATATGTCATGTAGATACTAATGACTATAGCATGCATTTTATGCACCCTTATACTAAGAGCATCAACTACCATGTTCTCTTTTCCATTTATGTGATTTATGTCAAAGTCATATTTACTAAGAAATTCGAGCTAGATAGTTTGTTTGTTGTTTAGTGACAGTTGTTCAAACAAGTATTTCAAACCACTATGGTCTATCCTCAATTCAAATTTCCTTCACATAAGGTAATTCCTCAACATCCTTAAAGCATGTACCATGGTTTCCAACTCTAAGTCAAGTGTGACATAATTTATTTCATGCTCCTTCAATTTTCTGGACTCATAACAAATCACATGTCCATTTTTTGTAAGGAATCCATTGAGCCCTTTCTTGCATGCATCTATGCAGGCAACAAAATCCTCATATGGATCTACAACTTTTAAAATATGTGCACTAGTTAGTAAATCCTTTAAGCATTGGGAATTGTCTTCACACTTGACACTTCATTCAATTTTTACTCGTTTCCTTTGCAAATATGTTATTGGGTATGCAATCTTGGGGAATCCCACAATGAATCTCATGTATTAACCAACAAGACCCATAAATGATATAACCTTTGAAATGTTTTTGTTAAGAACCAAATATCCAAAATAGCATAAAAACCTCATAATAAGTACTCCACGCCTTGACAAAGAGAGAAATTTATATAATAAGCCTCTTCGAGGGGGAAACCTCCATATACATCACGTGAATTCAAAAACACAAGAAGATTCCAAATGAAAAGGTCTCCTTGGTATATATAGGAGACTAGGGGGTACAATTACAACTAATGGACCCAAACCAACATAAATAAAATAACAATACTAATGTAATATGTCCCAATGAAGGGGTAATGTGCCATGATTTAGGGCTTAACAATTTGTTGGCACTGGGCAACTTTTGATTTCTTCAATCTTTTCTGAATCCATTGCTATGCCATATTTGGAAACAATGTGACCCAAATAATGGATTTGCTTTTAATAAAAAGTGCATTTACTCAGCTTGGCATACAATTGGTGCTCTCTCAATACTTGTAGCACCATTCTCAAATGTTTCTCATGATCCTCCTTTGTCTTAGAATAAATAATAATATCATCCAAGAATACAATGACAAACTTGTCTATAAAATCTATGAACACTCCATTCATTAGATACATAAATGTAGCAAGCACATTTGTCAAGCAAAATGGCACCACTACAAATTCATAGTGTCCATACTTTGTCTAAAAGGTTGTTTTGTTGGTATCTTCTTTTCGGATTCTTACTTGATGATAACCTGATCTTAAGTCAATCTTGCAGAATATATTTCTTCCCTTCAACTGATCAAAAATATCATAAATCCTTGGAAAAGGATATTTGTTCTTGACTATAACCTTGTTTAGTTGTTTGATGTCAATACATAATCTCAACATGCCATCATTTTTCTTGACAAAAAGGGTTGGGGCGCCCCAAGAAAAAACACTTGGGTGTATGTACCCCTTCTTCAACAACTCTTCTAGTTGCATTTGCAATTCTTTTAGCTATGGTATGCTCATTATATAGGGAGTTTTGCATACTGGGGAAGCTCCAAGCATTAATTCAATAGATAAATCAATGTCCCTCTTCGATGGAAATATTGGAAACGCCCCAAACACATATTCATACTTTTTCAAGACTGCATAATCTTCAATATTTGGCTCCTTGTCCTTCATTATCTCTTCCATATGGTATGCATATATTTGGCATCATTTTTTAATACTTTTTTTAAGTTACAATATTGAAATCTCTCATATAGATATAGGCATTGGAATACCTTCCATTGTCCTTGAATTCGCTTCCACATTAAGACATGTGAAAGCCTTGTTATAACAATCTAATACAACACGATGTTTTTCTATCCAATCCATACCAATCAATCAGTCATAAGATCCAAGCAGGTATGATGTTCAAATTTTCCTTAGTGTTAATTACATTCATGTTTATAATCTTTAACAAGCTCATTAATTTTTTTCTTGGTCCAAGTAGATAGCTAAACTAACCAAGACTTTTCATGCTTACATTTCTTCAATTTAAATCTTTCAACTAGATTTGGTTCTATATGGTTATGACTATCTCCAAAATCAATCAAAATATATATGTGTTGATTATCAATCTTACCTTCCATGTCAATCATGTGGTATTGATATTCTACTTGTCTATTGTCCAAGGCTGCATAGATCCTTGGCATGCTTCTTACCACATCCTCTATTATATCTTCCTTCTTGATGTTATATATAGTCCTCATCTTATCTCCCTAGTGAGGACAGTCTTTATACATGTGATCTCCTTTACATCCCCAACACTTTATGGGTTGTTGTCTTGGCCTCTTCCCCAAGGAATATGAAGGAATATGTCATTTTCTGATCACCTTGAAATGGATTCCCTTTTTTATGTGCTTGATATCTATTACTGATGAAAGGTGGTTTGAATCCTTTCTTCCTTTCATCCATATTTCCTTTCTTCTTGTCATCCCATGCCTTTTGAAAAGTTATCCTTCCTCTTTAATATTCATATAAATACTTATACTTTCTTATGGATTCTTCTAAATTCCTAGGCTCATCAAACTGAATTTTATTTGTGTAGAAGGATGGAATTCCACTCAGGAACCTCCTTAATTTTTTACCTTCTCATCCCTAATGAAGCTCAAATACTTGATAAGTTCCAAGAATTTCCTTTCATATTCATCCATGGTCATGTTCCCAAGTTTGAGTTTGAATTATTCTTGTCGTAATATTTCTCTAACAAGTACTACTGCTGCAAATATTTCTTGAACTGCTTCCAAGAAATTATCTTCTCATCCAAGTGCTTAACCTGCTTCAGTCGATCCCACGACCTAGATGAATTTCCTTGAAGATGGTAGGATGCAATTCCAGCTTCTTCATTTGATGAATAATCATGCAGCTAGAAATGTTTCCTCACTCACAACAACCACGCTTTTGCAACTGCTCCCTTCCTATTCTCTCCATCAAATGATGGTGGATTGATCTTCGTGAGCTCCCCTTGCAAGATAATTGACCCATGTATCCTCCTCTGGTGTTTTAAAAGAAACATAATTTGGTTTCTTTCCGGCCTCGAACGTACATATGATCTTTTGGTCGAGTGCCTTCAACAATGACGATGTTGATGTCTACTAACACTCCTTGATTGTCTATATCCTCCATGATCATCCCTCATATCATAAGATCTAGATATTTCTACTTTCCTGGCACTAGCTTCCTATTTTGTGCCAAAATATTTGTTAACTTGCTTCTGCAGCATATTCAAACTTTGTAATATCTCCTCCTAAGATTTGATGATCTTTTCATTATCGTCCCTATAATTATGCACTTCTCTTTGCAGGATTCTCATAGTTACAGGCTCATGTTTGTCTCTTCTTCCATTAGACTCTATGTTACAATTACTCATGCATACATGCATACCTTTGTTATCCTCGTCAAGGCCTTTTAAATGACTATTCATTTGCTCAAATATGAGATCCAAGTTGAAAGTTATGGTCTTTGGAAGTTTACATTGTTTCCCCATTTTATCCCCATATGCTACAAGTGTCTTTTTTTTTTCTTTCTCCACATTTTCGCATACCTAGATTCCAAATCTAGCTCCATATTTTTCTACTATGGTTCATAATATTTCCATAGTCTACTCCTATGCCCCAAACAGAACTCTGAGCAAGGAGTTATGCCTTCTAGAAGTAAACTGGTGCTGAAAATATACCCTTAACTGTTTCAGTTGTAACTTTTTCATACAAGCTCCATTTTACATTCGGAATAGCTCATTGGAAAGCTCTCTCTRATTTGTTTTATTTAAGTTGTGAAGATAATGTATATCTTGCTACACCATGTTCTCATGACTTTCGACTACCTAAAAACATCARTTAGGCCCTCAAAAACACTTTGCAAGTTAATGACCTTCGAAAATCACAAAATCTCATAGAAAATTGACTATTTTTACTATTATAATAGTMTTTTAGTCTAACCCATAGATATCAAATCAGAATAAATCTCAACCATTGATTCATTATACCTTCCCCAAGCTCGTGGATGAATTTCCATCATTGATTGTGTACTTTAAACAATCTGCACCGTTGATTTTATAACATTGCATCAACAATCGACGATGGACTAATTCCTTTGTCAAACCAACTTTTCTCATTGATTTCCCCGAACCTTGATCATCATCCATCAACCAACGACCATTTCTCTTTGAAAACAATTATTTTCCTACGAATCTTGACGAACTCCAATCATCATTTATTGACCATCAACGAATTTCCTTGGCAACCAACTTGTTACAAATTTTGTCGAACCCCGATCATCAGCAATATTGACCATCTCATGGTTGATGTGGCATAACATGTATATTATGATGTGGCATGAAACGTGGATGATGACATGGCACTCTAGTTGACGTGGAATGACATGTGGCTGATGACATGGAAAGACACATCATCCTCCTCTTTCTTTTCATTGGAGATCGACAACTTCTCCTGCCTGAACTAAACACCTCACCAAATATTTTGACGCTCGATCATCAACCATCGACGATTGGTAATTTTCATTAGTTGCATGAAAACTTTGGTCAAATTCTAATGACCCCCGATCATCCACCATCGGTGATCTGTGATTTCCTTTGTCCGAACCAAACTCTTCACCAAACTCATCGATCTGATCATCAACCATGGGTGATTTCTATTGGAAAACTAAAAATCTTCTAAAATATCATTGATTCAACTGTCATCCATCGACAATCTCTCTTGGAGAACTCCAACACTTAGAAATTTTCGACCAAATCTGAGATGAATCTGGGTCATCGATCTCCCATTCAAAAGGATCTTGACCATTGACTCGACAAAATTTTCCCAACTCTAGTAATGAATATCAACCATCTATTCCTTAACTTTATCAATCTACAAAAATGAATCATGGTCGTTAATTCTCTTCTTTTTGCAAAAAACTGAAAAACTTATAGGTTTTTAGTCAACTCACAATGAATCTGTGTCATTGATCTCAAAAGCAAATGCGATCTCGGTTGTCAATTCATCAAACTCTTCCCAGCTCCTTCGGCCTCCACTGGAACATAAATTTCAACCTTTCAGGTTGAATCTAACTCTACATTCATGTCGATTGACACCTCAAATCATCTCTTCAACAATTCTCAGGCATTTGAAACTCGAATTTGCTCATGAATTTGAGGATTTCACTATGATTTTTCACTGTTTTCCCCAAAATTTGTCATACATCGAAATATGTAACAATGTGTTTACCCAAATTCGCATTGGTTCTTGGCCCATATGGATCCAGTGTTGAACTACAAGCTTTGATACCATTTTTTAATGCACCCAACACCAAGATGGGTCATGTCATTGCTAAAATGACCAAATAAAATTTACGATCCCAATTCTAGATGTGGAAATAATACACAACTTGACATGCAAACTCATGCAACTGTCCATACTAATTAAAAACGGAAATGCAACTACTTTAACTATGCACAACAATAGCTAACCACATATAGAAACATTCAACCACATAAATGGAAATGCATATGCATCATATTTATACTCACAACAATTAACATTAACAAAAATAAGTTAGAGTAATATGCATAGTCATTATATGAACATTTAACATAAATAAACATAGCAAACAGGAACACTTATCTTATAAAATATGCAACCTGTTACAGAGCACGAACATTCCTCCCAACCATATGCTTGTTTTTCTAGTTCTCAATAGAAATTCACCCTTGGTTTGGGGCTATGAATCCACAAGAGATGCTGGTCCCTGAGGCTATCTAATACCCCCCTCTCAACATTTAATGCCCACAACTAATTCCAGTCCACCAAATCTCTTCCCCACAACCCAAAAAACCCAAGGATGGGATCCCCCTTCACTGCTCACAATCGCTCATGCTTTCCCACTCCTCTCTAGTGCTTCCAACATAGGTTGGATAGGAAATATCTTTGTTGGGACCTCAGGAATTCTACAACTGCAAGAGTAATTTGCACAATAACAAAATGCTTGCTTCTCTTGACAATTTTCGAGTAGAATATTGCTCACAAGCCCGCAACCTCTCTTCCCGTGAAATTACAGCTCCGAACAACTACCAAACATGCTCACAATAGCTTCCTTCAAGCTTCAACACTCCAAGCTCTCTTGTTGTCCAAAAATTTCCATGTAAAAATTGTTCTCCATGCAAAAATGTGAATGTGTAGTTCTATCCCCTATACCCATATGGATTTCCTCTTTTTCTCTTTCTATCTTGACTTACACTCTTCCTCAACTTGATTATGCTCAACCCCCATGCTCTCAATAACTATGGGATGTGACTTCTCACACCCACCCCCTTACATGAATTCAATGATTGGATTTGGAAACACTCAATCAGAAAATTGAAGGTTCATAGTAAGGATAATTTAGAAAGAAACGGGTTCGGTCTAATAGACATGGGTAAAATCTCCCCCTTGGACCACTTCTCTCTCTTGTGGAAACTAGGCCCCCAAATTTCCGTTTGTGTCCATCCGCAACTGGTGATACAATTTAATTATTATATTGAATATACATCATTTGGGATTTGAAAAAGAGGATGTTACAATAGACAACCCTATTTCACTGCAAGTACTATATTGTTTTTCAAGCATTAAATATATCCTATAAGAAAAGATCAAACTATAAGAAAAGATGAAACAATAGTTGATGCATTCCCAAATGCACTTATTCCATAAGAGATTGGAGTGTTAACCAATTTGCTCATGAAACTGGTGATATAGTTTTAAGAAATTTATTAGAATAGGATAAAACAATGGTTGGGTTTTTAGCCAATTTCCTCATGAAACTAGTGATATAGTTTTAAGAAAGTTATTATAATAGGATAAAACAATGGTTGAAGCACTCCCACTTGCCATCATAAGAGATTGGGATTTTGGCCAATTTACTCATGAAACCAGTATTATAGCTTTAAGAAAGTTACTAGAGTAAATTATATCCTTAAAAGATTGCGTTTACTTCAAAACAAAGGCACAAACCAAATCGTTGTCTTCCAACCATCTTAGGAAAGGAAGGTTAAGTTGTTATGTGATGTAACGAACCACATCCTTTAAGCATCTTAGTGGTTTAATGCCTAATTTGCTATAATTCAAAAGGGCTTTGATGTGGATCTGAATATCCTTTTCAGTTATATTAAATGTCATAATAGGAATGAGGCCAATGTAATAGAAAATTTTGTTCACTTTTATTCATTTTATAAATTAAGTATAATTGATTTATAAAATTGTACATGATACCTGAATTTGGTAAATATACATAAAACATTTGTGATAATCAACAAGGTAACACACTCAATATTTGATAAATATACAATATAAAAAAATAAACAAAGGTTTTACACTCGATCAAACATTCACAAATCCAGATGAATAAACTATCATGAATAACTAAACATTTTATTGTTTTTTTAAATTTATAATAAAAAAATAATATATCGAAAATTTAAAATAAGTAGAAAACTAATCATAATTGATTTTTTCTAAGTGGCTAAAACCTATCATAACCATATAAATGTTTTTAAATATGCAATGGTTGTGTAATCAACAACTTTCACATAACCATACTCGCCATAATATGATGCAACAACCAATTTAAGAAACACACTTTGGAGTATATGCAAGGTTATTGCATTCTAATCTTGCAATGTATTAAAGTAGAAATTACATATGCACGTCCACGTAGGAATGTTCCATACTTATGCAATGATTAGTTCCTATGATTAATTAGGATGAGAATGAGGAAGGGAAGGCTCTCAAGTCTCAAGTCCGGACGAGTTGCATATTTTTTTCCACGGGAAAGTTTCTCGTTTATATTCATCAGTATATAAACTTTTTACAGAGCAGCATCATTACAAAATCCATCCTGGAGACTCAGCAGGGTTCGACCACAAGACCTCCTCCCATCTCTTGGAGAAAGGTACTGTCTTACCGTCTGAGCTATCTCACGGGACGAGTTGCATACTTGTGGTAGATGCTAATCATATCTCTCATTTAGTTTTGGAATTACATGATTGATATGATTTTTGTCATAGAAATGGTTTTTGGATTGAATCCTAAATTCAAGACATTCATCATTTTTTTTTCTAAGTTTGTGTATCATCTGTGATACGTAGTTAGGGGACTCTTTTTAAAAATTAGAGTTAGAGTGGATAATTTATATTAAGTTAGGGGACTCTTTCTAAAAATTAGAATTAGAGTGGATAATTTATATTAGGTTATGGCTTGTTTCAAATTTCATCTTTCTATTTTTTAAATTGATTATAGGTTATGCAATCTCTTCTATATTTGCAAATGCAGAATGAATAGATTTTGCCACTCTGTGTGCATGTTATCAAAGAAAGAATTATTGGCTTGTCCTGGATTTGATTTTGTTGTTTTTTTTTCTATTTTAAGTGGCTTATTTATTATTTTTTATGTTTATAGAAGTGTTTTATGGTTTTGTGAAAATTTTTATATTCTTGTATGAACTAATGGTATAGTCTTAATTTCCACCCTACAAGGTCAGAGGGGAAACCAACAGAAGATGAAAGTCAAAACACATTTCTTTCTCGGGATTTGGGAATTTTTTTAGGGTTGTCACGTGGCACATAGGAAACAACACGTGACGATCATCTCTGGTCATTTATAGTGCAACAATCGACGATCCTTGCAACTTTCTAGATTCACATAGTTATGAAGAGGAGAATGATGGATGAGTTGTATCTTCATAGAATGAGCCTAAGAACTCATAGTATTCAAGTTTCCATTAGGTTATAGAATATCTATAAGCTCTCTCGAGCCTCTTCTAAGGATATATATAATGAAGATTAATCTTGAGCTTGGGGGAGAAGAATAATTTACAAAGTTATATTGTCCAAATATGGAGGAGCTTCTCCTATTCAGAGCAGCCATAATCAGATTGCATAGTTTGATCAAGAAGCTAAGGAGTAGCAAGGACCAAGGAGCAAAGGGGAATGCATCTACATCTAAGGTATGATAATTGATGTATTTCCTATATTTCATCAATAGATCATTGGTTTTCCCCTAAATCTATATGTATCTTATTTACAAATGTTTAGATCTAGTCTTATAATACATAGATCAGGATAGATCTAGTAGATTTGATTTTTCTAACACTAGAAGACTAGTAGATTGGTAGTTTTTTGTCTCCTTGTGTGCCGGAGGCAGATTGCAAGAGCCGGAGCTAGATCTCAGGAGTTGCATCAGTTAGATACGCGAGGATAATCATTGTTCAAAAGGTATGTTTGCCACCCTTCTTGGTTAAAAGGAAAATAATTTGTTTTAATCTAGGGAGATCATTAGAAGTCTAGCCCCGTTGTTTGTCTAGGATGAATAGGTAGGTGATCTGAATTATTTTTGGCACGAAATGAGAGCGGAGATATAATAACGAAATGCACAGAAATATCGCAGATATTCAATAATATAACAGAAATGTATCAGGGATGCAACCATAAACATAGATATACAGTAATACACGATTTCTATTAATGAAAGAAATGTACAGAGACTGTAAAAATATAGAGTGAAAGACTTGCTAGAATGGTGACAGCTTATCTCTGAGAAGAGATGTGACGGCTACTCGCATTCACAAGAAGATGATTACAATGAGGCTCTGAAGGCCTTTTTACAATAAACAGGAATTCCAAAAACCCTATACATCCAAAAACCTAACCCTGGGAGATGAAGCGCCAAAATTCATGTGGGCCCCGTTTGGGTAAGTTAGTACATCAGCTTCCTGGGGTCGTTTTGCATACAATCTCTGTTTTAGGCCTATGATAACTCGTTGGAAAGGTATCATCGAGGAGATTCATTTTGGGGGATCAAATATGCATTCAAATATCATTTAGAAACCCAATCTCAAAAAACCTTCATTTGGGCCCTCAAAATGGCCCCGGAAGTTAAAAACTGCTAAAAATAGTAAATTGCCAAAATTGCCAGAAAATTGTTTTGAGCCAGTCGGAAAAGGTGGGTGGCCACCGACATCCACCTAGATCAGTAGGTATTAGGGATATCTAACTTACCATACTGGTGATATTTCTCCAATAACATAAATGGAAACTCCATTGAACTCGTGTATAGCTTCTTAATCAAACTAGAAAATTTGATTGTGGCTTCTCTAAATATAAGAAGCTCCGCTATATTTGGACAACATAACTCTCTAAATGATTCATATCCCCCAAGTTCAAGATTAACCTTCATTATATAGATCCTTAGAATAGGCTCGGGAGAGTTTCTAGATATTCTAAAACCCAATGGAAACTCAAATTATATGAGTTCCTAGGCTCGTGCC
Source organism: Picea mariana (assembly GCA_032191745.1). Lineage (NCBI taxonomy): Eukaryota > Viridiplantae > Streptophyta > Pinopsida > Pinales > Pinaceae > Picea > Picea mariana. The sequence goes on along the minus strand of JASDQU010012136.1, from coordinate 40,100 downwards.
ATGAAGATACCACTCATCCATCGCTCACCTCTTCTTAACTCTGTAAATATATAAAGTTGTTGGGATCATCGCTTGTTGCACTATAAATGACCAGTGACGATCATTGTGTGTTGTTTCCTATATGCCACGTGAAAATCCTAAAAAAGGTCCCAAATCCTGAGCAATAAATGTATTTTAACTTTCATCTTCTGTTGGATTCCCCTCTGGCCCTGTATGGTGGAAATTAAGGCTATAAAATCCAAACCCCTAGAATACAATTGTTGAAGTCGATAGGGGCAGGCCCACTAGAACCAAGGAAAAGGAGTCTCCTTAAGACCAACACGAGGGGACAATCATATTATGATGGATAGGTACTGACACCAGGGGTGGATGGAAGGAAAAGAAAGGTGGACTAAAGACTTCCCTTATTCAGAGCATAAATGTTATTTTGACCTAGTAGTGACTAAAAACTTTCCATATGGAATGGTGGATGACTAGGAATAATGTTGGTCAATGGCATCTGTGAGATAGTTGGAGGTCAATAGTTGGGCAACATGTGATGGGTACAACTCATGGAGGTGTTGACAAGCTCCAATAGGACTCAATGTGGAACTGAAGAGACTACATGGGATACAAGGGTGACTCATATATCATTCTTTGAATAAGGGAAACATGGGAATGTTTCCAAAGAGGGAAATAGATACAAGATAAGTACAAGGCTTCTTGAAAAATGTTGAAGGGGCTAGGAGAGAATTGTAATACCCAAATGGAGGATAGAATGAGTCAAGCTGAGGTGTTTAAAAACACAATATCCATGTGGAAGCCTAGTGGAGGAAACCAACTGGAAAGGGGAAGATGTCTCCTAAGAAAGCCAATGGAGCTAAGAAAGAGAAAAGAAAAGTGGGATACCAAGTTGTACTATCCGAATGAAGAATAGCACAAAAGTGCTAATATTATGGTAGCTTCGGGAGGTATGAACCTCTAATGTGACCTATGACGAGACTAGAATCCTCTGGAAGGAAGCAAAGGATTGAAGGAAACCCTAGACAAGTTGTCGGCTGGACAAATACATTTTAAATGAATTTATTGATACCCAGAAGGAGAAGTTGGCCCCAGTTAGCCTGCCCAATTCACTATAAATACAGGGCACCAGTTCTCATTATTCATCATCTCAGTAGTTGCAAAGAGAGCTTAATCTGTGCAGGCAGTTGCAGGCAACAGCAGTTTGGTGTGCAAGTTTCTGGGAGAGCTAGGAAAGTGGTGCGCTAGCTTCTGGGTGGGATTATCTGTTCAGCTTTGTTTCTATTCTTGCTTGGTGCATTAGCCTCTCTTGGCTATTGGATTGTTACCAAGATTCTCTTCTCAGTCAAGATCAAGGTGCTCAGAGGGTGGCTTTGGCCAGTGGTTGGGTGACGAGGGTATCGCCAATGGTAAAACAAGCACAATCTTCTATATTCTAACAGGTTATGGGCCCACACACCCTTCATTCAGCCTAAAACGCTGGAAGGAAGCATAGCCGCTAGTTATTGACCTCATTGAGGAACTGCCGCTAGGGTTACTAGCAGAAGCAGTTGCAGAAACCCTAATTCTCAGATCCGAGACCTTGTGATGGAGCATCTCGCTCAAGGAGAAGATATTCAGATGCGCCCTAACTCAGTACACCTCTTGGCTCTCTTAGAAGACAGAAATGATGAAGTTGAAGTTTTGGATCAAAGCATGACCAGTGACCAATCAACCGAAGATATGTGTGAAACAATCAGTCTCTTACACTACTCAGCACTCATCGGGACGATTGGAGACGATATGTGGATAATCGACAGTGGAGCTTCCAGACACATGACGGGAGATCAAGCCAAACTCTCAAATCTAAATGAGAGAAAGACATCATACAAAGTGGAGCTTGGAGACAAAAGTACTTACCCCGTCTAAGGATTTGAACAAGCCTCTGTCAAATTGGAATCAGGTAATCATGTTCACTTAAGTAATGTTCTATATGTACCTGGTTTAGAAAAGAATCTTGTATCAATATCATGTTTAGAAGACAAAGGAAATAGAATAGCCTTCATGGATGGAAAGGTGTTATCATGGCATAAGAATTCCAGCATCGAAGACGCTAGGGTTATTGGAAGTCGTGAAGGAAATCTGTATAGACTACTAGAACGAAATGAAGAAGCTCTAGTACATGATGAAGTCAACCCTAATGAACTATGGCATAGAAGGTACACTCATATCAATTATCAAGAATTACCTTTCCTCATAAAAATGGTTGAAGGAATACCAAAATTGAAATCTACACACGAAGGAATCTGCAAGGGATGTGCCCTTGGGAAGAATATCAAGAGACCATTTCCAAGAAGCAATAACAGATCCAAGGAAACCCTAGATCTAATACACTCCAATGTTTGCGGACCAATGCCAGTCAGATCTCTAGGAGGATCTCTCTACTACGTAATCTTCATAGATGACTATTCAAGAAAGACGTGGTTGTACCTAGTGAAATAAAAAGACAAAGTGTTCAGCAAATTCCAAGAATTCAAGGTAGAAATAGAAAACCTTACGAGCAAGAAGATCAAGACATTAAGATCAGATAATGGAGGAGAATACACCTCAAAGGAGTTCGTTGCATTTTGCAAATCAGCAGGGATTAGGAGGGAGCTGACTGTTCCTCATAATCCTCAACAAAACGGTGTAGCAGAAAGAAAGAACAAATCTATCGAAGAAACAATAAAATCCCTATTGAACGATCAAGGTCTATCCATGTTTCTATGGGGAGAAGCAGCAATGACGGCAATATATGTACAGAACAGAAGCCCTCATCGCATATTGAAGGACATGACACCAGAAGAAGCATTCTCAAGTAAGAAACTTAATGTAGAAAATCTAAGAATATTTGGATGTCCAGTTTACTCTCATATTCCCAAAGATAAAAGGAATAAACTAGAACCCTCAGGAAAGAAGGGAATATTCATGGGATATAGTGACTCATCCAAAGCCTATAGAATATATATTCTAGAACAACACAAGATCGAAGTTAGCAGAGATGAAACGTTCAATGAAAGGATGGCCTTCAGAAAATCCATCGAAGAAATTATCGAAGAAGAAGAGGTTGAAGAACCTAATGAAGAAAACAAAGAAAACGAAAATGACGAAAAGGATCAACCTGATCATCCTATGGAGCCATGTGAAAACAATGATTCAGTTATCATACCTAAGACCAAGAAGCGACCAGCTTGGCTTGAAGACACATTATAAGACACAGAAAGAATCAAGGTTCCAGAAGGAACATCCAGGAAGAGTAAAAGACCAAAAATATTCTCAAGCTATGCAACATACATGACGAAGCTTCTAGAGGAAGAACCTACTACATTCGAAGAAGCAGTCCGGAAGGGAAAATGCAAAGAAGTTATGGCAGAAGAACATCAGTCCATTATGAAAAATGAAGTATGGGAAATTATACCCAGACCTAAAGAAAAATCAGTGGTAACCTCAAAATGGGTATACAAGATCAAACATGCAGCAGACGAAAGTGTGGATAAATACAAGGCAAGATTCATGGCCAGAGGGTTCTCCTAGAAGGAGGGAGAAGATTATGATGAAACCTTTGCTCCGGTGGCAAGGTATACCTCCATCAGAGCTATCACATCTCTTGTTGCCTCCATGGGATGGAATCTACACGAGATGGATGTAAAGACAGCCTTCCTCAATGGAGCTATTGAAGAAGAAGTGTATATTGAACAACCTCAAGGATTCGAGGTACATTCCAGAGACACTCACATTTGCATATTGAATAAAGATCTATATGGACTCAAGCAAGCTCCAAGGGCTTGGTATGCCAGAATGGACAGCTATCTAAGAAGACTTGGTTTCTCCAAGAGTCATGCAGATCCAAACCTTTACTACAAAGTCGTGGATAACGCACCTGTGATTCTACTATTATATGTTGATGATTTATTCATAACAGGTGAAGAATATCTAATCATCCAGTGCAAGAAGGATTTAGCCTCTGAATTTGATATGAACGATCTAGGTCTCATGCACTATTACTTGGGACTAGAAGTATGGCAGAAGCGTGGTGAAGTATTCATTGGACAAGGAAAATATGTAATAAAGATCCTTCAGAAGTTTGGAATGATGGACTGTAAGTCCATGGACACTCCTATGAATGCAGATATAAGAAAGGTGAAAGTTCCATATTCTGATCCAGTAGATCCATCTCTATATTGACAGCTAATTGGATCATTGATGTATTTAGTAAATACTCAACCAGATATTTTCTTTGTTGTAAATACCTTAAGTCAGTTACAGGTGGAACCTAGACAAGAGCATTGGATAGCTGCAAAGCATGTCCTAAGATATATTCGTGGGACAATAAACTATGGCTTGAGATATACCGCATCTAGTGATATCCAACTTCATGGATTCATAGACTTTGATTGGGCAGGAAGTGCAGAAGACAGAAAGAGTACTTCAGGTATGTGTTTCAGCTTGGGCTCTACTATGATATCTTGGGGAAGCAGGAAGTAGAAGTCTGTCACACTCAGTACAACAAAAGCAAAGTATATGGCAGCTTGTGAAGCATGCATAGAAGCAGTATGGCTAAGGAAGTTAATATCTGATTTATTTGATCAAACTCCATAATCGACCATAATATATTGTGATAATCAGAGTTGTATAAGATTATCCGAGCATCCAGTGTTTTATGAAAGGTCGAAGCACATTGAGATCAAGTACTACTTTATTCGAGATAAAGTCCAGGAAGCAGAGGTGAAACTCAAGTATATCCCCACTGATGAGCAGACAACAGATATCTTGACAAAACCTCTATCCAGAATCAAGTTTGCATATTTCCGAGAGAAGATGGGGATCGTGGAAATAACTCCCTTAGATGAAAGGGAAGACTCTCCAGGCTAGGAGAAGGTACAAAAAAATATTCTTGAAAAACATTTATTTTTGTGATTTAAATAAATCTCCAATTAGGAGGGAGTACTGAAAGCATTATTTATTTTTATAATTGAAAATTAGTCTAGATTGGACAGATGCTTTCCTGTTCGGAAAGTGGATTGAGATTTCTGATGGACAGTAACTTCCCATTGTAGTTAACATGGGAGGGCAGACTGATTGTTCATGTATCATAGACAACGACTTCCCATTGTGGTTAACATGGGGAGTTGTCTAGGACATTTATTCTTCTTGGCAGCCACTTTGAGTAGTGGTCAAGTAGAATGGTTTGCCTCGTCGAGCAGTCATTCTTTTGAAGTTCACAGTTGTGAGCAATTTCGAAGAATGGTCTGTTTTGGAAGTTGATGCAAGACAGACATTCCTTAGGGCAGACTCATTCTCTCCAGGTTACACTTTGTTTAGTGTTAGAGGAATGGCCCAGGGTGGGGAATGGTCCGGACAATTATTTCTTAGGGAAGACTCATTCTCTCCAGGTTACACTTTGTTTAGTGTCAGAGGAATGGCCCATGGTGGGGAATAGTCCAGGCTTAGCAATCAGGGACAATCATTCCTTAGGGTTTATACATTCTCTTCAGGGTGCACTTTGATAAGTATAGGAGGAATGGCCTAGGGTGGGGAATGGTCCAAACATTTCTTAGGGTTTATACATTCTGTCCAAGGTGCACTTTAATTAGTGTAGGAAGAATGGCCTAGGGTGAGAAATGGTCCAGGTTCAGAAATCAAAAATAATTCTTCTTCCTTGTTTGAGAATAATGAGGGCAGATAGCCCATTGTTGATATTCTATACTGAGGGCAGATATTCTTTCAGATCTCACAGACGTGAGTGAAAGATTGGCCCAGATGATTCAGTTTTATCATAACATTGTTTCTATGCAGGTTGTTATCAGATGTTTGTTATGAAGAATATATGACAATAGATGTAAACTACTATGGTGGATTTTGTTCCACTGTTTGTGACTATGTGTCATGGTTTGAGTAGTTTCATACTACCTGAATAGACACAGGTGTGTTCTATCAATTGATATTGTACCAGTTGTCATAGGAGATTATCCAGTTGGATAATAATGACGGTGCTCATATTGCTACCAGTTGAATGGTCTGTTGTGCTCAAGACCATACCTCCCTAGCTAGGAGGGAGTGTTAATATTATGGTAGCTTCGGGAGGTATGAACCTCTAATGTGACCTATGATGAGACTAGAATCCTCCGGAAGGAAGCAAAGAATTAAAGGAAACCCTAGACAAGTTGTCGGCTGGACAAATACATTTAAAATGAATTTATTGATACCCAGAAGGAGAAGTTGGCCCCAATTAGCCTGCCTAGTTGACTATAAATACAGGGTGCCAGTTCTCATTATTCATCATCTCAACAGTTGCAGAGAGAGCTAAATCTGCGCAGGCAGTTGCAGGCAGCAGCAATTTGGTGCGCAAGTTTCTGGGAGAGCTGGGAAAGTGGTGCGCTAGCTTCTGGGTGGGATTATCTGTTCAGCTTTGTTTCTATTCTTACTTGGTGCATTAGCCTCTCTTGGCTATTGGATTTTTACCAGGATTCTCTTCTCAGCCAAGGTCAAGGTGCTCGGAGGGTGGCTTTGGCCAATGGTTGGGTGACAAGGGTATCGTCAATGGTAAAACAAGCACAATCTTTTATATTCTAACAAAAAGACACCGTCATCTAATTGGGACCCAAAAGGGGGGGGGACTTATCAAAACTGACATAAACTTCTTGAGAGAACTAATGGGGCCAGTAGGAGGGCGATAAAGTGTTGTACTACCTGAGTGGAGGATAGAACACAAGACATCAATATCCAATTGGAATCCAAAAATGGGAAACCAATGAGGAAGTGGGGAAACCTCCCTTATAATGCCAATGGGGATAATCAGGAAGACAACGTAGGATTTGTAATATCCAAAAGGATGATAGAACAAATCAAACCAATGTGGTGAGACACACAATATTTGGTGGGAATCCTTATGAAGGAAACCAACTGGAAAGGGGGAGGTATATCTTGAGCATACCAATAGGGTGATGCAGGTGAAAAAGAGTAAGGTTTGTATGATTGTAATGTTGGATCAAACCAAGCTCCCCATTGAACTAGTGGATATAAGACCCAATTGGAATCAGAAACAGGGAGACCAACCGGGAAGTGGGAAAAATCCTCCTGATAATGCTAATGGGGATAATCAGGAAGAAAATGTAAGATTTGTAATATCCAAGTGGAGGGTATAAAAAATTAGAATGGTGTACTAGGAGACATATTATCCAAGTGGAATCCTAGTGTGGGATACCAAATGGAAAGAAAATAAGAACTTTTCTTGATAATATCAATGGAGTTAATCAAGAATAGTAGAGAAGAGTTGCAAGATCCCAAAGGAGGATAGAACAAAAGACACCAAGGACCAATTGGAATCCAAGTGGAGGAAACCAATCAGTGATGAAAAAATCCTCCTAAGGAAGCCAATGGGGCTAGTCATGAGGGAAGTTATGATGCCCTTGACGATGGGTGTAGGTGGTATGGAATGATCATGCCCCCAACTATGGGAATTGTCAATGATCACTGTATTATGAATCTGAGGGCTCATACAAAGTGAAAATCCAACAAAGAGAAACCAAAAAATGGGAGTCCAGAGGGGGGGTTGTTAACATGATGATAAGGATCAATGTATGTGTCTCAACTCTAGTATGGATACTAACTGGACTCTCATTCCCCAAGGGGAAATAATAGTATGGGAACCAGAATGCAAGAAGGGGAACTAGGCTAGGGTGCCCATGTGAGGAAGGCTCTATCACCGAGTAGATGGAAAAAGAATAATATGGAGGGCTGATCCATCTACCCGAGGGGGGTCCTACAAGAAATTTTTGGGAGTGAAAGGAAAATGAAACAAGTAGAAGGGGAGAAAACTATGTTAAATGATGAGGAAACCAAGACCTAGTGGAGACCCATATCCATTAATAAAAGTGGTTATCCATGGGTAATCCTTGTTCAATATCCAGCAACAACAAAAGAAAAATGGCACTTAAGTGGTATGACCGGCTGAAGAAGAATTCAGTGAAAAAAGTATGTGCTTTGAAACTTCATGGTTAAAATGGATTCCTAGTGAATTATCAAAGAAAGAAATTCTAAGACTTTCTATTAGGATAGACTGCCCATCGAATGAGAGGAGATTCTACCCAACTTAGTCCATTCGGGTATAGGCATAGAGTGGATAGTGATTAACTCTACAATTGGCTAGAGGGTCCATCGTTCCGCCAAGCATGAGATCCTGCCCTCCATCAGATGGTGATGGGGAGAAATGATTAGCTACGGGTAGGTGGGCATCATTTTCCTTGCTTGTTGTATATGGAGCATGCAAGGAGCATGCCCCCAACCCCTTACCATGGGAATGAGAAACATGGTTCACATATGATACATCCAAAGAGGTGGATGAAATACTAGTGGAAAAGGTGCCACTAACGTTGAGACAAAAGATACATGAGGCATGCTAGGAGTTCTCTAATGTATGCCTGTAGAGAAGGAGATGTTCTCATACAACTTCAATCCCATGGAAGATTATAGATAGAGAATATGCATGGAATTTTCACTAGGATGCATTGCAGGGGGGGCGATTTCAATGGTGGGCTAAGAATTGGTAGGGGAAGACAAAGCTTGGGTGAAGGCAAAGTTGTCAATCATCGAAGTTGGATCATCCTAGGGAACATAATTCAACTAGAATGGGATCTAAAGAGCATCCTGATACTAGGGTATACAGGGACAATGATGATAATAATGGTCATAAGTGTCACACAAATCACAAGGGTGATTGGTGTGCAATAACTTAATACAGGTGGTCAAGGAATCAAAAAGAGAGACTTATATGTTGTGGATGGAAGGGTCAATTTCTAATTCGTTGAATTTGTAAAGTTCCTTCAACTCAGGAAGCTTTGGATAATTAAAGGTAGCATGGACAGTGATATCGCATATGGAACATGGTGATATGGGCCTATATGAAATGGTATCGGTGGCCATGGCTTGTTTGGGAGTGTATGAGCTCCATTTGACTTTGTTCTTTCCCCCCTATCAATTCCATTTCCATTCGAAATTGGTGGATTTGGAGTCTATGTAGGTCTATATGGGGCTTGTGAAGGTCGAGGAGGGGCCTGGGTAGGTTCCTCAACACAACTAGTTGTGATAATGAGGGAAGAGTAGGTTAACTACTAGGTCTCTTGGTAGCCACGGCTACTTCCCATGCTTGACTCATCATAGGTAGGATGGGAAGCTCATGAGTGCAATGCCCATAGACACGAAAACAAGCACAAGGTTTATTGGTGCGGAGGGGTTGGTTCTTCCCTTTCTTGGGTGTTGGGTTGGTTCCTTGGATTTTTTGGGGGTTAAGATGGTTTACCCTAGCATTGGGGGAGGTATTATGACTTCCTTAGTGATATGAAAATCCTGATATTTCAATTAGTTCTTAAGAAAACACTAAACATTCGAGGAGATTCAGGAAAATAAGATCATCATGACTATTTGCAAAATATCATGTGAAAAATATTATTTATCCATAAACTTCATTAACAGATAAATATAACTTACGGAAATAATGAGTGTCAAAATAGAGAGAAATAGAGACAGAAAATACAAAGGCTCATTCCACAGTTTGATAATGGAGTTCGCCCATCTTGGGATATGTCTCTGGGTCCTTCAAATAGTGAGACCGCTCTATTAATGCTCAAATGTTTGATACAATGATGACTTACAATAGAAATTTTGAAGACACCCTTCAATTCTTCTACTCAAACCCAAAAATAGAGGTTTCCACTAAACTCCTCTCAAAATCATGAGAAGAATGAGTATAAACTTGACTATGTTCTGAACAAGTGCTCAAAGACCCCCTTTTGCATGCATAATGAGACTATGGGTCTCATACATGACAAACTAGACTAAGACTTTCATACACAACAATTTAGCACAAAACTAACATCAGCATCAGATTCCTCTCATAATTCTGAGAAAAATGAGCATAAACACTCTATACTTCTCTCATGGCATGAAAAATGATGCAATAGAACTCACTCTAAGATCTTGACACGCAAAGCAAGAAAAAAGTACAACTTATGGTAAAAAATACCACCTCAATATTTGTGCCAAACCTCTACACACAATCACATGTCTCGTATTGCCTGTTTCCCCATACACAACTAGGTACTGAGTTTAAATAGGGCTAGGTTGTGGTCGAACCTGTACCCACTCCCTATATGCTTGAGCTTTGTTTAAATTGGAATTAAATATTTTATTGTTGGCTTTTTATAAAAAGCAACATGTGTCGTGCAATGTTTGGAGCTTGTTGTTAAGTCATTTGATAGTTGGTGGCAAGGATGATTTTAAGGATGGAAATTTTTTTTTAAATGTAGAAACCTTGGCAAATATTACTAATCCTTCATATGCCAACTATAAATGATTGGCGATATTTTTGTAAAAATATTCAAATTTCTAAGGATTTTATATAGTTTTTATAAAATTTTGGTCAATTTTAAGGTAAAATAATTTTATCCTATAGAATTTGTGTGAATCGTTTTTAAAATAGCGAATCTTATTTTTGGAAAAACCATGAAAAATTATCCCATGAGCGAAATTTAGCCCCTAAAATCATCCCTAGTTGGCAGGAAGGTCGGGGGTTCAAACCCAATCGAGCCCAACAAATTTTGATTTGCAGGCCTACTTGGTCTTCTCAAAGGTGCCACATGGCACCATTTGATTGGTTCATGTGGAAGCCTATGATTGGCCACTATTTCCATCTGTACCCTACCACATGGCATCGTCGGATTAGGCCACATGTTGTACAACCCTACCACATCACTATTGACTATACCTGGCACCTGTCCACCATGTCATTGTACACACTACCACACCATCTGTACAGATAACACATGGCAGCTTTCAACTAGTCCAACGAGGTGCCAAATGTGCCAAATCTGGGTGACACATGGTGATCCCTAGTGTTTCCATGTCAACATGTTGACATCACCTGTACATGAGTCACACTTTGAGCTTGCCACTTGTCATATAGATGTTGACGTCATCTTTTCATGTCGACTATACGGATAGACACATGTCGAATTATGGTTTATCCAATTCAGTTGTACGAATTCCACATGGTAGTATACCATACTATCACGTCATCATGTTGATGTCATCTGTACGAACTGCCCTATCATCATTTTCCCTGTTTTTTTTTAATCTTTTAAAGGGAATAACTTTCACATACAAGGTTCATTTGAGGCAATTCATGTGCCATTGGAAATCTCTCATCGAGCTCTAAGCAATGAATTTATTTTAAATATCATTTGAGATAATCAATTATATAAGATTTTGTATCGTCTTGGATCACACCTTCCCACTGAAGAACTTTTGTTCCTCCAAAAGTATGGATTATTCAGCAACTTAGTGATGATAATACTTCCTCACTCTTCCACCTTGTTGAAATGAACTTTCAGTGATTTCCATCTTGGAATTGATCTTTGTCTTGGATCTTCATCTTGGATACAAATTTGATCTCCTTCTTAAAATTACAAAAGATCAAGGAAACCAATCTGGATCAGTGTACTTATGTTTGCTTCTCTAGAACATGGATCTGACTCTAACTCTTAGCAATAGCTCTGACTTTGGCTTTGGCGCATGGCTTTGGCTCCTGGCAATAGCTCTGACTCTAGCTCTAGCTCACGACTACTAGCTCTGGTTCCTGGATATGGCTCTAGCTATAGCTCATGGATATTGGCTCTGGTTACTAGTTATAGCTATAACTCTGGTTTCTATTTCCTTCATTACATAAGTTTTCTCACTGAATCTCTACTCCACAATATCCAGATCTGAATCCTGACTCAACATTCCCTCCCATCTCCTTCTCTCTTTCCTAAAGATAGTCCATCTTGGAAATCATGCATCCAAGTCGAATGTTGGTGTATGCCTCTCCCATTTGGCTTAAATCTTCCTGTACTACTTAATGTATTTGTAGGATTATCTTAATGAACCTTCTTTTCATTTCCTCTCTCATGCCCTGAAAGAAAAATATAAACATGTTTTTACTAACATCTGTACCATTTGATGTGTTTCTGTACAAGGTATACATCTTACATGAACATGGAATATAGGAACATCTTCCATTTTAGGCTACTTTCCCAAAATGATAACTATAATTGTTCCACTACAGGTTGCTTTCTTGTAATGGAATATAAGTCTTTCGGTTGTCCGCCTCTGATGTCGACACTGACTCTGAATCCTAGAAATCACTAGATCCAATTATAAGCTATCCAAGCAACCTATATAATCTCCAAAAGTTTGGCTCATTCATAAATGAAGTGAGGATATTGTTTCTCACTTGTCTAGTATCATCCATCCATTCTACTTGGATAACGAGTATCTGACTCATCACAACAATAATGAAAACTGAAACAACATTGTTGACCAAGTTAACCATTCCCTTAAATTCAAAAAATCCATCATTCATTGTTACAACTACTAAACATACTCCACTCATTAGTAGTAAATTGAACAATAAAACTAAATATATATATGTGAAAGAGAATGAGCCATCAACATTTTTTCCCTTCTTAACAGGAACAACATCAACCAAAGGATCTTCTTTACTTCCAACCATAGGTTGTGAACCTGAATCCTAGATATTAGAATTAACTAGCATTTTCATGTGCCCTATAGTAAAAAATTTCAAATTTGTCTTCATTTGATGAGCTCTCACAATGAACTCAATCCCATCCTTGAAAATATGATACTTATGTTGTTCCCTATATAAAATGGCCTTCATGTCATACAAGTATGGACTTCCCAAAACCATCTCACAAATGTCAAGTGGAACCACATCTAACTCTACCTCATCAATGAAACTCGAAGTGATCGCAAACCATAACTTGCAGTGTTTAGTTACCTATATCTGAGCATTATCACAAATCCAAACCAAAGGATATAGTCTCGGATGAGGCCTAGTTTCCAATCCAAAATTTTGAACAACTTTCTCTGAAATAAGATTTACTTGTGATCCATTATTAAAAAGTGTATCAATATTAGTGTGATTTGAGATAACTTGTAAATGAAACAGTTATTTTCTTGTCCTTCCATCAGGGATTACATTAGCCTTTGAAGAAGAAGTATGTGAACTAGAACTAGCAAGATAAAATATACCTTTAATTTCCATCGTTGTAACTTTAGAATCTGATCCAAGATCCTGAACTATGGCTGTTACCTTATGTTTACCCTTGTCCTTGAACTTATTTGGTAGCTTCTCTGGATGCAAATTCTAACATATTGCCTCCTCATGTCCTTTCTTCTTGCAATGAGAACATGTAGGCTTCTCTTCTTCTTTTCCCTTCGAGTGCTTCTTGAATATATGTGGCTTCTTCGACTGCTTCTCGAAGTTATGTGGCTTCTTCGACTGCTTCTTGAAGTTATGTGTCTTTCCTTTTCCTTTACCACTAGTTTCTTTGGCCTTCTTTCAATATTCATGCATTTCTTCCACCATGGCCTTGATTTCCAGGAACGTGGAAAAGAATGCCTCTTTAGTACCAAAAGGATTTGGATTAGAATATTCCATTTCTTTTGTTGAAGCCATTTCTTGCTTTCAAAATGCACGCCTTGAACCAATCTCATGAATGTACTCTTCAAATGATCCTTCACCAAGCCTGAGTTTGAACGTCGTAAGAATTCACTTGAAAATACACGTCAAACTAGATCTGATACCACATGATATGAAAATCCTTAGATGTCAATTAGTTCTTAAGCATACACTAAGCATCCAACCAGATTTGGGAACATAAGATCATCATGACTATTTATAAAATATCATGTGAAAACACTAAATTATCCATAAACTTCATTAACTAATAAATATAACTTGTAGAAATAATGAGTGCCAAAATAGAGATAAATAGATACAACAAATACAAAGGCTCATTACACATTTTGATAACAGAGTTCACCCATCTTGGGCAATGTCTCTGGGTCCACTTCCAAATAGTGAGACCGCTCTATTAATTCTCTAATGCTTGATACAATGATGACTTACATGGAAAATTTGAAGACACCTTTCAATTCTGCTACTCAAACCTAGAAATAAAGGTTACCATTGAACTCCTCTCAAAATTCTAAGAAGAATTAGTATAAACTTGACTATGTTCTAAGCAGGTGATGAAAGACCCCCTTTTGCATGCATAACGAGACTATGGGTCTCATACATGACAAACTAGACCAATAATTTCATACACAACACTTTAGTACAGAGCTAACATCACCATAAGATTCCTCTCGAAACTCTGAGAAAAATGAGTATAAATACTCTATACTTTTCTCATGGCATGAAAAATGATGTAGTAGAACTCAATCCGAGTTTTTGGCACATAAAATGGGAAAAAGGTACAACTTATGGTCAAAAATACCACCTCGAGATTCATGCCATACCTCTGCACAAAATCACATGTATTGTATTGTCTATTGTCCCATACACAACTAGGTAATGAGTTTAAATAGGGCTAGGTCGGGGTCGAACTATTACCCACTCTCTATATGCTCGGGCTTTGTTTACACCGAAAATAAATTTTTGTTGTTGTTTGGTTATAACAAGAAACACATGTGGTGCAATTGTTGGATCTTGTTTTTAAGTCGTTTGATAGTTGGCAGGTAGGTCGGGGGTTCAAACCCTATTGATCCCAACAAATTTTGAATCGTGACCCTACTTGGTTGTATCGAAGGTGCCATGGGGTGCCATTTGATTGGTCCATGTGGTAGCCTATGATTTGCCACTATTTCCAAATGTACCCTTGCCACGTGGTGTCTCTTAAATTGGCCACGTGTTGTACATCCTTTCCATGCCACTGTTGACTACAGTTGTCTACCATGTCTTCGTATGGATGACACATGGAAGTTTTCAGCTATCCAATTGAGTGCCAAATGTGCCAAATCCAGGTGACATGTGGTAGCCCCTCATGTTGCCACTTCATCATGTTGACGTCACTTGTACGCATGTCACTCTCTAAACTTGCCACTTGTCATACATATGCTGACATAATCCTACCATGTCGACTGTATAGATGGACACATATCGTATTTTGGTTTGTCCAACTTAGTTTTATGGATACGATGTGGCAGTCTGTTGTATTATCACATCATCACGATGATGTCGTTTGTACATAATGCCTTGTCATCATTTACCTTGTTTTTGTCAAAACTTTGAAAGGCCATAACTTTTTCATACGACGTCTGTTTGAGGTGGTTCATGCATCATTGGAAATCTCTCGTCGAGCTCTTTGAAATGAAGTTATTTTCAAGAGAATTTGAGATAATCATTTTTTGAGTGTTCTAGATCCGCCTAGATCACTTGGGGCCCTTGGTTTTTATTATTATGCTTCCCTTTCCTTTTATTATTATTTTTGTTCTGGCTTGGGGGAAAGGGAGAATTCTATTGCGCATACACTTGACCTAGGGGAGGAAGTTTAGGTGGACTAGGATGGGGTGGAGGGACCACTATTTTGGAAGAAAATGTGGTTGGTGGTGGACTAGGCAAAGGGTAATAAGGATTTGTTGTAGTACCACAAGAGGGGTTACCATAAGGGATACCCTGACCATGATGATGGGGGTGAACATGAGGTGTGGGGTAGGAGGTATAGGTTTTCATATATGATGAAACATGTGAAGTGTCCAGAGGTGGGTTTGTATATCCATAAGGAATGGGAGACCCACCATGAGGAGGAGGATATCCACTAGTTCTGAATGGAGGTGGTGGTGGATAGGAATAGAAGACTAATTCTATTACACCATCAATTAGCATGGGATGTCCTTGGACTGGTTGAGTCACCTAATCGAGGATGGGGGACTTCAATAAGGATTGTGTAAAGGTATCTAGACTCAACGTAAATCAAGTCATATTGTTGGTCCTTTTAGATAGCATCTTCCTCACTCTAGGGAAATTTCATAGTGATATCCTTGGCAATGGGAGGAAGGAGGGAATTTATAAAAAAGTTCTTCAGGAAGAAATCATCAAGCTTGGCTTTACACAAGCCACGCCTTCTATGCCACTTATGATATGGTTCGAGATATGAGTGGAGGTAGTTTGATGAAAAATGATAAGGATCTCGATCCCAATATCATGGAAAAAAGGTAAATGAAAGAAGGTGATAAACACCTTGGAAATGGACTCGAAGGTGCTATGAGTGTTCCCAGGTTGGTCAATGTACCACTTGGAAATGACACCCATCAAGGTTATCTAGAAAATATGAAATCTAACAGAATCTTCTATGATGGATTTCAAAGAACACCATAGGTGTAAATACATCACATGGTTGGACGATTCTTCTCATAACTTTCCCTCAAACTTGGGGATGTCAAAGGGTAGCTTAGCATGCATAGGAGGATAGGTAAGGTCATGATGGATAAGGTCATTGATCAACTAGTTAAGGTCTAGGATTCTCAATCTGACCATGAAGGGAATGGAAGTTTGGGGGGTTCCAACATGTTAGGGACCTAACCTCCCTAACCACTCATGTAGGTAGAATAATATAATTCGATGTAATAAAGGCCAATATTAATAAGGCCTAGAAATAAGGAAGAATAAGTCAAATGTAAGAATACCTAATAGAAGTTTCTGCTTCTAGAAGGATCTTCCTCTAGATTGTTCTTTTGGATAGATAGATTTAGTATAAATAGAAGTAGAGGGTATGAGAAATATTGTCTTGGATATTATTGTAATAGAGCTCTGATCTGCTGGAGGTTTCCCCCTCAAAAAGGAAAGTGAACATTGCTATCAGTAATCAAAGTGCTCTTTCTAGTGTTATTTTGGTATTGTTCTGGTTATATAATTGTTTCTTTTCCATTTCTAGATAAAATATTTATGTTCTGCATACTATTTTATATCTAGAATATTACAAGTGGTATCAGAGCACCTTCCTCGGTAGAAAATTGTGGGTTAATTTTATTTTTTTTATGGTAGAGAGGTATTTTGGCATCTTAAAGCTATAGAGATCTATCGTTACACACATAAACCCGCATTCAGGGAGTCATACACGTAGGAAATATAAGTGGTACTTAAGTGCATATATGTTGGCCACCCTTGTAACCCCTATTGGTACCCCTTCGAGTGGTAGCGCATCATACAACACCTGTATATGGATCGACCTAGATCTCCTAAAGCCCTCCATAGATAAATCTATCTTCTACCAGACTACTATGGTGCCACCAAGAACAACACTCGGGAAGATACTCTCTAGTACCTGGGTAGTTGAGTAGTACGACTAAGGGCACGGTCTATCCTCCTTAGTTGGTGCCCTGAGATATTGGGCCGAGTACTACTGTTGGACCCCACACGTATATCAGAGAGCTATAGCACAGGGAAAACCCTTGTCTGTAGAAACACTAAATATCCTACCCCTGGAGATGGAAACAAAAAAAACCAGACCGGACAAGATCTATTGATGCGCAACCATGCCTTATGCATTCTAGTTGTGAAATTACTACACATTTCTTCATGTTAAGCATTTGGGCATTTTGTCACTGTAGTATTATTCAGGAAAGAGTATAACTCTCTTCGACACATGTACTTGGGACCTATCCCATTGGATTCCTCTCTTTTCCCCGATTCCAGTGATACCTATCATTTTTAACATATTTTGACCCAACCCTTCTTCGACACCCTTATTTGGTGCCTATCCCTTTCGATCCCCCTTTTCTGCTTGATCAGAGTGGTACCTATCATTTGACACCCTTCTTCTCCATGGTCCCACCCACCCCTCCAAACCCCTTTTATTTCCCCTCTACCATTTTCCTGCTCATTTGTCCAAATGACTACCACACGAGCCCAAGAACTCAATGCCTTTATTATTGACACCCACCAGAACAAGGAAGACATAAAGACTATTAGTGCCAACATTAGCTCAATCAATTCAACTATTTATATCCTCAAGGAACAATGTTCCCACATAAAGACCTCAAATACCTCAAAGAACACTTCCTGGGCCATTCCCAGAACCCTTCCTCTTCTGAACAACCATCTTATCAGGATGACCATGACTCTTCCCATTACCAAGGTCCTCATACGACCCATGTTTCCTGCGACCTCCACCCTCCCAGAATTGAGGTTGAAAAATTTGATGGGTCAGATCCTATAAGATCGGTCACGCAAATGGAACATTATTTCTATTTTCATAGAATTATTGATGATTTAGCCAAGCTTCCTTATGGTGTACTACATCTGGATCCAGAATGATGGCAATGGTGGAAATGGTGGAAAAAGGCGCACCAAGGGTATTTTTCTTGGACACAGTTTATGGCCAAAATTTATGACGACTTTGACTTTGACACCCACCATTTAGGCCATTTGACCAAATTAAAGCAGTTTGGCACAATGGAATACTTTATTGCCGAATTTGAGCACTTGGATTTCCGAAAGGAGGGCATGTCAGATGATTTTTTTTTAGAATGCTTTATCAGTGGCCTCAAAGATGAAATTCATGCCCATGTTCTCATGGCACGCCCCCAGACTTGGTTGGAAGTTACTCAACGAGCCAAGGAAGCCCAACAGATTGTATCCTCCCAGACCCACAATCCTCCTTTCCTCCTCTCCCTAAACCCACCAATTTTTCCCCTCCTATAACTCCCCCCAAGATCCAGAAATTAACCAGGGCTGAAATTGTTGAACGTCAACTCAAGGGTCTTTGTTATAATTGTGATGACAAATATTTCCCCGAGCACAAGTCTAAGGAACAAAATATTTTTATGGTTGTGACTGAGGAATTTCTGAAGAATATGTTATTGTTTCGCCTGTGGAGTAACTACCACCGCCATCTAACCTCACCCCACCCTCTGATCCACCCAACGTTGACCCAGTGATTTCACTTAATGCCCTCACTGGCTTCTCTGCTCCCCAAACTCTGAAATTAATTGGTTACATCAAGAATAGGAAAGTCATCATCATTGTGGACATTGGTAGCACCCATAACTTTATTCATCGCCGCATTTCCCAAGAAGTTAATTGTTACATCTATGCCATCAATAATTTTCAAATCATGATTGTCAATGATGGTTCCATGAAATGTGAGGGATGATGTGAAAATGTGCGACTACAAATTGGTCAGCATCACCTGAAATCCCATATGTTTTCTATAGACATGGTTGGTTGTGAAATTGTTCTTGGTGTCGAATGGTTACGCACTAGGCCCCATTCTCATGGATTTTAAGGACTTAACCATGAAATTACAACAGGAGGGGAAACAATATATGTTCCAAGGCATCAAAATCGGCTCCCCTAAGATCATAAGCTCTCATCGCATGGAAAATCTCCTCAAAAAAGATAATTTGGGAATTATAGCCCAAATCCACTCCATTCATGTTGTTGACACACCTTATGTGCATCCTGGCCTCCAATCTATCCTCTCCCTCCATATCTACACTGTCAGGTCAAGCATTCAATCGATATGACCCTCGGCGCACCGCTACCCAATGGACCAGTCTATCTCCACTCTCTGCTAGAAAATGAGGAGATCAAGCGTCATATCTAGGAACTTCTCCAAAATTGGCACATCTGACCCAGCTCATCACCGTGTGGAAGCCCAATCGTGCTTGTGTAGAAGAAAGATGGGACATGGAAACTCTGCATCGATTATCGGGCCCTAAATAAAATCACAGTCAGGAACTGGTACCCAATTCCATGAATCAACAATCTTCTTGACCATATCAAGGGGGCGGAATGATTTAGTAAGATTGATCTGAATTCTGGCTACCATTAGGTCCCAATAGAGCAGAAATATGTCTGGAAAATTGCCTTCAATTCCAAAGAAGGTTTTTTTGAATGGTCGGTCATGCCCTTTGGTTTAATGAATGCCCCAACAACCTTCATGAGGATGATGGAAGATATCTTACATCCTTTCACCAATTATTTTGTTGTGGTGTATTTGGATGACATCCTCATGTACAAAAATAATTAGGTGGAACACTTGCATCATATGCAACAAGTTCTACACACTCTGTGATAGCACAAGCTATATGCACATTTGGAAAAATGTTCCTTCAGCATGGAAAGGGTCCAGTACCTAGGCTACAATGTTGATGAGAATGGGGTTCATGTGGATCCAACCAAGATCTAGGTCATTCGTGACTAGCCAGCCCCAACCACACTCATTGAACTTCAGAGCTTTTTAGGCCTTGCCAATTTTTATCGCAAGTTCGTGTTGGTATTCTCCCATATCGCATGGGCCCTCAACCAAGTAACTAGGGGTGGTGGTAAGGAAAATTTTGTCTGGGGCTTGTCACAACATCAAGATTTCGATGATTTGAAGATGTGCTTGTGCTCAGCCCCAGTGCTCTCATTACCCGACCTGCAACAACCCTTTGAGATCGAGACAGATGCTTGAGACTATGTTGTGGGCATAGTTCTCACTCAGCACAAACACCCCATGACCTATCATAGTGAGACACTATCATATGTTGTACATAAGTATCCTACTTACGACCATGAAATGTACTCCATTGTGCTAGTCTGTCACCAATGGAGGCATTACATTCTCGGGAAGGAGACAATCATCCGCATCGATCATAATTCACTGCAATTCATGCAGACACAGGGAAAATTGCAGAATAACTACCATCAGAAGTGGTCCACATACTTGCAGCAGTTCCATATCAACATAAAGTATAAGACAGGAAGCACCAATCACGTTGTTGATTTCCTCATCCACCCTCTAGTTGAAAAACTCACCACGGTGCTAAACTCCTACAGCCACAAGACCTTCAGATGGACCCAACTCTATGAGAGATATCTTGACTTTGCCACCACCTACCAAATGATGGGTGCAAACACAACTGTCACTGATTTCCATCTTCAGGATGGGCTACTGTGCCATCTGGTACATCTATGTATTCCATCAAATGAGTGAGAGAAGATGATTTTGGAATCCCACTATAGTCGGGTGGCAGGACACTTCAGAGTAGAAAAGAAAGTGGCAATGCTGCAACAACATTTCTATTGTCTGAAACTTTGACAGGATGTCAGCAAGTATTTCAGTTCTTGCAATGCATGTTCCATTACCAAATCGAACATTAAGAAACAAGCATCTACACCCCTCTTCCTACTCCTAAAAGGCCCTGGGAGTCCATCTCGATGGACTACATGTTGGGCCTTCCATCAACCAAGTGGGGAAATGACTGTGTTTTTGTGGTGGTTGATCATTTTTCTAAAATTGTTATTCTAGCCACTTGCAAGAAGAGCATCACAATAGAGGCCACTGCCAAGCTCTTCTTCAAATGAGTGTGGGTACATTTTGGGATACCACAAACCATCGTCTCATATCGGGAAAATTGGTTCCTCGGGACATTTTGGTCGAGCCTTTGGTCACTGATGGACACCAAGCTCACCAAATCCATTGCATTCACCCCCAGACGGATGGCCAAACTGAGGTCTTCAACCAGATGATTGCGCATATCCTGTGCATGTACAATTCCAAGCAACCATGAACATGGGATGAGAGTCTTCCCTATGCTCAACACAGCTACAACAGAGCCATACATAGCTCAACTGGCCACATCCCCTTTCATATGGGGTTGGGATTTCAACCATTGGGTCCCATGGATGTTGCACTACCCCATACGGCCACCCAGGAAAACTCGTCCCATGCTCAAACTGAAGCCGACAAAGCTTCCTGGTTCATTGAGAGGATACAACACATTCGCCAACAGGTTCAGGATATTTTTTAGAAGTCCAATTCCAAGTACAAACAATGCCATGATCAACATCGGGTGCCACACAAGTTTCAGGTGGGAGATAAAGTTTGGTTGCACTTATAGAAAGAATGCCTTACATGACCCCATCGGAAGCTTTGTCCACTCCGCTATGGACCTTATACCATCACAAAGGTTGTTTGTGACAATGATTTTGATCTCAACGTCACTCCCCCCTTCTTTGGCTTGCACCCAGTGTTTACCATGGACCTCCTTCGGCCATACTTTCCACCATTATTGGACACCTCAGAGGTAGCAGAACAATTGACACCGACAGAGCTCAACCCTGATTGCATGGAACAAGCATCCAATGATAATATCATGGAAACATAGGTCAAGGGCACTCACCAACATAATTTTCAGCTTTATTTTGTTGTCAAATCAGGGCAGCTCCTGCACCAAGCCAACTGGCTCACCCGGGGCCAAATTCAGCAAATATTTCCTCATCTGATGGGGTAACTCAACACAATGGAGACAATTTATTCCTAAGGGGGGAGGATTGATCTAGGTGGATATCGGTGGCCACCCACCTATTCCAACTAGATCACATACAGATGTCATCTTGGTAGTTTTGTTTTCTAGCTTTTCGGGTCCTAAATTTTCGGGGTCGTTTTGAGGCCCTAAACAACGTTTTTTGGGCCCGCCAAAATCACAATATAGAAAAATCTACATTGTGATGGCATAAGGTGTATTCCTCGGACAGAACTTTCCAACGGGCTATTGTGCGCCTAAAACGAAGATCGTGTGCAAAAGTTACGACCCCGAGAAGTTGATGTAGAAACTTACCCCAACGAGGCCCACATAACTTTTAGCACTTCATCTCCTAGGGTTAGGTTTTTTTATGTCTATGGTTTTGGCATTCATGTTTGATGTAAAAATGCCTATGGAGCCTCATTGTACTCATCTTCTTATGAATAAGCACAACCACCACATCTCTTCTCAGAGATAAGCCACCACCATACTAGCAAGCTTGTTTCAGTCTGTATTTTACAGTTTCAACATATTTGTTTATTGAATATAAGCCAAGTTTGATTGTATCTTTGTTATTGTTCATTGTATCTCTATGTTAATAATATACATCTGTATTCATTTCATTATGCTCATAAAATTTGGATCAGATTTTTTACTTGCTACTTTGGGAGCTGACCAAATCCTTTCTTATGGAGAACTCAATCTACTTGGCATGTTGCACATTCATCCATGGAGTTGGTTTCCTTGGAATGCACACATGTGGATTGGTTGCATATAGTTTGTGGAATTTTTTCTATTTATGGAGGAGGTTGTTATGGAGCATTCTCTAGGAGGATTATTATATGTTTATTTCTCTCATGCATCATGGAGGGTACACTTAGTGAGTTCTCCTAAGTGGACCTTGGAGCACATCCTCCTATGTGGAGAATTATTTTATTATATCTTTCATGCCTGCATTCTTGGATGGTGAATTCCATGTGGAAACTATCATTTGAATTGGTTTGGCTCCTATTTTTGGTGGTATGCCCCCTTCTATAGCATTATTTGGTGCATAATACTCTCTATTTTTAGATGTCGAAAATTGTCTTGGAGAGGCTAGTGTCCACATGATGTGACATGGTCAACCATGGATTGTGGAGAGATTTAACTACTCCAATATTTTATGATTTGTTTGACTTTTCATGGACTTAGTTAGAAGGATACTAATATTTTATTGTATGAGATAAGAGAATCACTATATAAATAGGATCACTCTCTACACTGTAGAATTTATTGGAAATTTGAGGATTAAGGAGCTCTCCCCTTGCGGTACATTGTACATCATTTTGCAAGCTTAATGGAAGATTAGGTATTTCATGTATCTTATGTGAGGCTTTATTTTTTAAATTCTTTCACATGTTGTTTATTTTGTAGGAAGCCGTTGTAACTAGTCATGAAGACCTTGTAATAGTGTATCTATGACTTAGATAATGTAATGTGGGGATTTAATCCCTATAATATTCATTGTTTTAATATTAATCTTGCGGCTAACAAACTAGGTTGTTGCATGAACTAATATAATATCACCTTCATGGCTTTGTTTTAGAGTTTCATGCCTAAATATTTATGGATACTTTTCTTCATTGATTTGTAGTAAGTTAAGGATGATTTGTTGCATGCATAGAAGCCCTTATTTTCCTTACATATTCATCCGATCTCCCTCTTAGATACATACCTTGTTTACACCATTTTTCCCAAGATTTGGTAGGCACTAGTCTTGGGGTTTTCCTTCACCTTTCCCTTCTCACACCACTCATTAATCCATTACACTACTACCATATATTTTTTAAGGATTTCTCTTCAAACATCACCTAGAACTTCCACTCAATATCCTTGGCAATCCTACTTAGGGATAACCTCCTTGTGTTGGAGAAGAGCCAATATAAAGAGAGAGGAAGAGCTATTGACATGATAGTGGGTAGCCTTCCTAAGATACACAAATCTATTACTTGGTGCTTGGGACTTTACGCTTTGTGGGTGCTATATTTTTTTGTAACAAGTTATTTGCTTCAGTAGTTTTGACCAAGTCATCAATGTTAAGCCCCCAACAAATCCCAGAACGAGCATTGCTCACAACATAGGAGAAAAAATGATTGAGCTACCACAATCAATTCCCAATATACCTATCATATTTAACTCTCTAAAGGAATGAAATGATAGATAATAACCCCATAAATACACACCTAGACTCCCACACGATGATATGAAAGGGGGTTATACCTCTCATGGAAGCTCCAATGCCTGAAAATTTATGAGAGGGGAGGGTTGTGGGAGGGAGATTTAGTCCTTCCTTCTTTCATGAGCCTTTTGATGAGACAATTGGGGTGGAATACTTCCCCTCTTTTAATGTTGAATATTTAATAACAAAGAATATCATGTGAGAGGGATAATGAACCTCCTTGATCCAATTTGATCCCTAAGGGATAGTTCATCTTCAATGAAAGTAGTTTCAATGTTTTTTATGAGATATGCTTTTAGATCCATACCTTGTTTACACCATTTTTCCCAAGATTTGGTAGGCACTAGTCTTGGGGTTTTCCTTCACCTTTCACTTCTCACGCCACTCATTAATCCATTACACTACTACCATATATTTTTTAAGGATTTCTCTTCAAACATCACCTAGAACTTCCACTCAATATCCCTAGCAATCCTACTTAGGGATAACCCCCTTGTGTTGGAGAAGAGCCAATATAAAGAGAGAGGAAGAGCTACTGACGTGATAGTGGGTATCCTTCCTAAGATACACAAATCTATTACTTGGTGCTTGGGACTTTATGCTTTGTGGGTGCTATATTTTTTTGTAACAAGTTCTTTGCTTCAGTAGTTTTGACCAACTCATCAATGTTAAGCCCCCAACAAATCCCAGAACGAGCATTGTTCACAACATAGGAGCGAAAATGATTGATCTACCACCATAAATTCCCCATATACCTATCATATTTAACTCTCTAAAGGCATGAAATGATATATAATAACCCCATAAATACACACCTAGACTCCCACACAAGGATATGAAAGGGGGTTATACCTCTCATGGAAGCTCCAATGCCTGAGAATTTATGAGAGGGGAGGGTTGTGAGAGGGAGATTTAATCCTTCCTTATTTCATGAAACTTTTGATGAGACAATTGGGGTGGGATACTTCCCCTCTTTAAATGTTGAATATTTAATAACAAAGAATATCATGTGAGAAGTATAATGAACCTCCTTGATCCAAGTTGATCCCTAAGGGATAGTTCACCTTCAATGAAAGTAGTTTCAATGTTTTTTATGAGATATGTTTTAGAGTTGAGAAAACATTTTTCTTGAAAAAAAAGAGACCTGTTGGAATTTCTAAACCAGAGTGATTGCTCCCTTGACAATTCTTTCAACTCATGGTTCACCTTCCTTTGCAATAAGGCCATGTTAATGAAAAAGGAATCACCTACAATAGTTTCTCCATTAGCATTGAGATTGATCAAAAAATTGAGACCTTGATAAGGTAAAAGGGCCTTTACCTCATTGTTTATGGCATGTCCTATACTTCAAGCATAAGTGACATACTTTTGTACTTTGAGATCAAGTATGAATCCCCACACCTTCCACCTCTTACACTCACAAGAAATTATGAATTGCACAAGGCAATGATTTTCAATTCTATATCATTGTAAACATAGTCATAACAACTATGTTTGTATGAATGGACCTATAGATTAAAGTGTATTAGCCTCCCTTATTAACATTGTGATGATATTCATAACTCTCTGATCCTGAGACTTATATTTAAATTTAAAATAATGTTGCAAATATCATTTTGGGGAATATATTATTAATAATACTAAAATAAACTTCAAAAATAGTGAGGAAAATATCAAAAAATATCACCAAATATAATTTTAAAAAACTAATATTCATAAAACTTGGAAATATCATAAGGAATTAAGGATGTTTGCAATAGTGACAAATTTAAAGCAAGGGGTACATAAATCTTTCTCTCTCTAATTATATCCTCCTACAAAGGATATAAAATTGAGAATACATCAACCATAAACTTTCTCATTTTGATCTATAACAAATAAACACACTTTTCAACATTAAAGAGGAACCCAAATAAGAGGGGTGATAGATATTGTCTAGTAATTGGTAAAAACATACTCTTCTACCTTGATTGTCAATTAGTGGGGGGATACTGGCTACATTTTAATTTTGAATATTTAATAACGAAAAATATCATGGGAGAGGTGTAATGAACCTCCTTTATCCAAGATTATCCCTAAGGGATAGTTCACCTTAAGTGAAAGTAGTTTCAATGTTTTTTATGAGACATGTTTAAGAGTTGAGAAAACATTTTGCCTGAAAAAGGAGACATGTTGGAATCGCTAGACCAAGATAGTTTCCCCCTTGACAATTCTTGAAACTTGTAGCTCACCTTCTTTTGCAACAAGTCCATGTCAATGAAAAACAAATCACCTATGATATTTTCTCCATTATCATAGAGTTTGATCAATAACTTGAGACCTTGATAATGTACAAGGACCTTTACCTCATTTCTTGTGGCATGTCCTATACCCCAAGCATAAGTGACATCCTTTTGTACTTTGAGATCAAGTATGAATCCCTGCACCTTCCACCTCTTACACTCACAAGAATTATGAATTGCACAAGGCAATGACCATTGTAAACATAGTCATAATTGTTGATGTTTAGGTAGCATGAGACGAGTACTTCCACATAGGTATGTGTTTTGCCTATGGAAGTAGTCAAAAATATTATATTCTTTAGTTTACTTTAGTTATAAGGAATTAATTAAAGAAAAATTGTATTTATTAGTGAATTGCGTTATTTAAGGACACACTTAGCATGCAACATGTAATCTAAATCTTAAGTGGGTGTGAGAAGTAATCTTAACCGTAGAACTCTGAAGATTAGAAATAGATTGTAACTCATGATTATAAAAGTAAGGCTAGGAGAAGGAGGACGACACTTTTGTTGAGGGAGTCGACATAGTCGGGACTATTGACGAGAGGTTGAGGTCGAGAGACTTGCTGAGAGACCAAGGTAGGGACTTGTGTGAGATACACTTGTGAGAAACTTGGTGAGAGACCAAGGTTGAGGATAACAAAGAATGACTTTTGGTAGTGTGAGGAGTGTAGGAGGAAATAAGTAATTTTTCTTACACTAGAGTGAGGATATTTCATTGGTTGGGTGAAGAGAGTTCATCCAAGTATTGATGAGAGGGTTGGATCACAAAAGATCATGATTCAAGATCTTGATAGGTGGAGAAGGAATTTCATCTAGAGGTCATAAAGGTCAAGGAGGAGAGAGAGAGAAAAATAACCATAGGTGGGTTTCAGAGGACAGAAGCCATAGGGAAGAGCAGAGTCATATAGGCTTTCCATACACATCCATGGGTCTCAATGGAGACAATCACAGATATCCATGAGTCGGAGAAGGGAAAGTCACGGATATCATCAAATCCGAGAAGGGAAAGTTGCAAATGTATTGGGAAATGTGTTGATACACAGTCGTACAGAAGCACAAGAGTCTTCAGATTTGCCTGCAGTGTATAATTATCTCAGTGGGCCATTATCCCTATTACAGGAACCCTACTTTGACCTTAATAAAAGCATCATTGGACTAGTTTTCCCTCCAAGGTTTTTCCAGGGGTTTACCCAAAATTCTTGGTGTTCTTATGTGCTTGATTTGGTTTCATTTTTTCTGATTTTGTTGCATGTTTCGTTGAGTAACCTAGTTGTTCTTTAATTCAGTAAATATATTTTGCTTGGAATTAACTATTGGGTGCTAGGTTGAGGGAAATTTCAGCATGGTATTAGATCGTACCTAGGGTTGAAATAATATGTCAACATGGTATCGGAGCCAAGGATTTGAATGAAAGAGGGAGCCTAGTCTCTGAAGGGGGGAAACCAAGAGGACATATATTATCAGGTAGATAACCAGCAGAGGAAACCAAAGGACAAATTTTCAGGCAAAAAAAGTACTAGGCAGAACAGGTATTTTTACAGGTATACAGAGGCATCTGTGAGTCACATTGTTGATAACAGCGGACATCCATGGGTCACAGAAGGACAAGTTGTGGATATATGTGGGTCAAAGAAGGGAAAGCCACAAATAGGCCGTATAGGAAAGTATAGGGTATTTCCAACAGAGGGTTATCATATTAGATCTTGAACATGGTGAACACATTGAATATTGAGGATAGGTTAGAATGGAAAACAAACTTCCAGGATTGGAAGGCAAGGATGCTTCTTTTGTTAGAGGAGAATGACCTCAAAGAGTATGTTGAGGCTATGGTTGTAGATCCTATGGATCCATAGGAATTGGTAGTTCACAAGAAGAAGGAAGTGAAGGCCAAGTGGGTGTTGCTAGAATTGGTGAAGGATCACTTGATTCTGCACATTTCTAAGAAGAAATCTTCCAAGTAAATGTATGATGCTTTGGTCATTCTATCCAAAAATAAGACTATAGGAAGGTTGCTACATTTGAAGCACCAGCTTCAAGTTGTTAGGATGTCCTATGAGGACATGGTTGGGAATTATCTTATGAAGATTACATAGATCTCAAATCATCTTGCAAAGATTGACGAGACAATACAGGATGCTGAGTTGCTGAATGTAGTGTTGAGACATATTCCCAAGTCTTGGGAACCTTTTTTGTAGGGGATCTGTGCACGAGAGATAGTGCTAGGGTTTGATAGACTATGGACTGATTGTATTTAGGAGGAGACTTGGTTAGATTCCAAGGATGGTTTGAAGAGGAGCCATGATGAGAAATTTTCTCTTGTCAGTTAGGAAAGGAAGGGAAAGTTCAAGAATATTGCCAGTGGAGAGTCGACCACTCAATATGGCAAGAAGAAGAAGGACATTAGCAAAGTAAAGTGCTTTTCATGTCACAATTTTGGACATTATGCATGAAAATGTATGCACAAGAAGAAGGGGGGAAACAAAACATAATCAAAGTTAGTTGCATCGGCAAATGCTCAAATGGACGAGTTTTGCAAGAAATTTGAATAGAGAGAGTTATTACTTGTTTCCCAGACTTTCGTTGGCATCATATCAGTTGATGCATGGTTGATAGATAATGGATCTACATGTCATATGACAGGAGCACGAGAGGTGTTTGAGAGCTTCACAGAGTTTGACTCAGAGATGCATGTGGAATTTGGTATGGGGACCAAGCATGCAGTGAAGGGATTTGGAACGGTGTCATTCTGAATGGAGTTAAGAGGCACATTGAGAGTGCGGGATGTGTTATGGGTGCCATAACTCGAGAGGAGTGTGATCTCAGTCTCAATAATTGAGAAGAATGGATTTGATGTAGAATTTCATAATGGAAAGGCGCTTATTATGCCCAAGGGATCTAGCTTAGAAAAATCTATTTTCTTTGTAGTTAGAGAGAGAAAATTGTATAGTCTAAAGGGCCAGCCTATGAGAGAAATTGCCAGCAGCACAGTGAAAAAGAATAAGGAGAAGGTAGCTCTGAAGGTTGATAAACTTAGAGGGAGTCATCTTTCAGGTTCATGTGGGAAGGGGAAGCCTTCCAAGTCAGTCAAGAAGGATTCATGGTATGAGATGGCCATGCAGGATGCTCAGGAGTGGGATAATTCTAAGAGCATGTTCAGAGGAAGTGAGTCTTTGGAGACATGCCAGACCATCATGGGAAATATAGCTTATGTGTCAAAGGAAGAATACAATTAGGTGTATTGGAGAGAAGGCATGGTAGTGGATTTGGTAGTGAAGATAGAGAGAAATCCAGGTGGGAGAAGTACATTCCTTGCTAAGAGGGAGTGTTGATGTTTTGGTAGCATCAGACATGTACTTCCACATAGGCGTTTTTTTTGCATGTGGAAGTAGTCGAAAATATTCTAGTCTTGAGTTTACTTTAGTTAGAAGGAATTAATTAAAGTAAAATTGTATTTATTCGTGAAATGAGTTATTTAAGGACATGCTTATCATGCAACATGTAATCTAAATCTTAAGTGGGTGTGAGAAGTAATCTCAACCGTAGATCACTTTGAAGATTAGAAAAAGATTGTAACTCTTGTTTATAAACATAAGGCTAAGATAAGGAGGAAGACACCTGTGATGAGGGAGTCAACATAGTCGGGACTGTTGACGAGATGTCAAGGTTGAGAGACCAAGGTAGGGACTTGTTTGAGATACACTTGTGAGACACTTGGTGAGAGACCAAGGTTTAGGATAGAAAAGAAAGATTTTTTCTAGTGTGAGGAGTGTAGGAGCAAAGAAGGAATTTTTCGTACACTAGAGTGAGGATATATCACTAGTTGGTTGAAGAGATTTCATCCAAGTATTGATGAGAGGGTTGGATCACAAAGGATCGTGATTCAATATCTTGATATGTGGAGAAGTACTTTCATCTAGAGTTCATACAAGTCAAGGAGGAGGGAGAAAAAGTATCCACAGGTGGGTTTCAGAGGACAAAATCCACATGGAAGAGCATAGTCGTACGAATTTTGTCGTATAGGATTTTGGTACACATTTGGGGGTCTCAGTGGAGACAAATGCGGATATCCGCGGGTTAGAGAAGGGAAAGTCGCAGATGTCCACATGTTAGAGAAGGGAAAGTCATGGATGTATTGGGAAACATGCTGGTACAAGGTCGTATAGAAGCACATGAATCTCAAGGTTTGTCTGCAGTGTATAACTCTCTCAGTGGTCCATTATCCCTATTATGGGAGCCCTAATTTGACCTTAATAAAAGCATCATTGGACTAGTTTTCCCTCCAGGTTTTTTCCAATGGTTTACCCAAAATTCTTGGATTTTTTATGTGCTTGATTTGGTTTCCTTGTTTATGCTTCTGATGCACGTTTCATTGAGTAACCTAGTTGTGCTTTAATTTACTAAATATATTTTACTTGGAATTAATTGCCGGGTGCTAGGTTGAGGGAAATTTCAACATGGTATCAGATCATACCTAGGGTTGAAACAAGACTTCAACAACAACAACTATGTTTGTATGTCCATTGGATGTAGCTTGGGTGGTTGGGAGGAATGGTTTTTACCCTCCCCACCCAGGTTCAATTTCTTGTAAGTGACAAGTGATGCCCTTAAATGGGTCTATATGATGCTCTTGTTGTCGAGCCCTCAATTTTCTGAAAATTCTTGGCCTCCCCATGTTCTCTTGCGGATTTTAGTGGGGGGTTTTCGTGGATGTGGCGAGTATCGGTCTTCGGTGTCATGAACCACATAAAAAAAGCAACTATGTTTGTATGAATGGACCTATAGATTAAAGTGTATTAGTCTCCCGTATTAAGATTGTGATGATACTCAATAACTCTCTAATCCTTATACTTATATTTAAATTTAAAATAATATTGAAAATATTATTTTGGGGAATATATTCCCAATAACACACAAAAAAAGCTTTAAAAATAGTAGGAAAATACCAAAAAATATCACCAAATTTAATTCGAAAATATCAATATTTATAAAACTTGGAAATATCAAAAGGAATTAAAGATATTTGCAATAGTGAAAATTTTAAAGCAAGGGGTACACACCTCTTTTTCTCTCTAATTATATCCTCCTATAGGAGGATATAAAATTGAGAATACATCAACCATAAAATTTCTCATTTTTCTCTATAATAAATAAACACAATTGTCAGGATTAAAGAGGAACCAAAATAAGAGGGATGATAGATGTTGTCTAGTAATTGGTAAAAACATACTCTTCTGCTTTGATTTTCAATTAGTAGGTCAACTGATGACTTCTACATTGCCAGATACTCCAACTTCTATTATCACATATCCATATTTCACCAAAGTCAGTAAAAATGATCTAGAGTTGGTTCTCTTTATCAAATATGCTATTGTGTTAATTTTCTAATGCACAGAAAGAAATATTCTAAAGATCGGGCCAAATATGGAAATGGACACGAGAATACCATAAAGGGAACACCAGAGTCATAGAGAGTAGAAATGAAAATTGGAATAGATTGGCAGTGTTGGTAGTGTGTATGTCTTTGTTGATAATTTGCTTCATTATCCCAATTCTGGGGTCCAAGAAGTTGACCAGGGAAAATTCTAGGGGCTATATATCGCCCATGGGATAATTTTCCATTCTTTTTCCAAAAAAAGGATTCACCAATTTCTATTTTTTTCTAAAAGTGATTCCCCCAAATTCTATAGAATAAAATTATTTTACCTTAAAAATAGCCCAAATTTTATAGAAAATATATAAAATCCTTAGAAATTTGAATATTGTACAAAAATATCACCAAACATTTTATAGTTTGTATATTAAGGACTAGTAAGATTCACCAAGGTTTCTACATTTTGAGATAAATTTCCATCCTTAAAATTATCCCCGTCGAGAACAGATGATCGAATTCCAACAAAGCCACTTTGCAGAAGGATTTTCTTTTTCCCATAAGATAGGCATTAATTTAGGCAATTGTAATTTCATCCACATTCTTCCATGTTTTTTCTGTGTCTCTATGAAAATCTACTCCCAAGTAAGCACTTTTGCAAGGATTGGAAACTTAGGTATACTAGAGATAAGTTGTTCGCCTTGGCTAACCACTTGAACCAATAGACAAAGTTAGAAATTGGAAACCTCGAGCATTACTCGGAGTATCTAAAAGTAACAATTTCCAAAAGTCCATCATTTACAGTAAGCTACTGACATGTGCCTGACCCAGTGGGAAAAGGAATGATAAGAAAAATTCATTTATAATAATACTAAGCTATGTTATGCATATGAAAAACTATTCATACTAATAGGGATGCATTATCCACAAATATGCATACAACAAGTGTATGTCCTTGCATAAAAAATGAAAGGATTCATGCCCATGGAGAGATTATGCAAACAATTGATCTTCAGGATCTGACATGTCTATAGAAAAAGTGATAGTATTTGATGATTAATCTGATACTTTATCCAAGAAAGGTGATAACCTCTTACACCCAAGGTGAAGGAAAGGACATGGGGTAAGGAACTGTAGCATGACCTCAAGAGGACCACCAAGGAATTAAATCTCTCATTGTGAAATAATCTCCTCTTAATCTAATGGGGATAATCTTATCAACCATTGGGAAAGCTCGCGAAGGGAAAAAAAACCATTTTAAAAGACTAGCATGAACAAACCATTTATCGAGGCAAGTCTTGAATTTTTAACCATGGGATCAGAAAACCACAAAAATCTCAAGCTAACACAAGCCAATCAAGATTAAGTTCCCCTAGAAAAATGTTCTCTTCTCCAACATTTTTAACCATGGGATTAGAAAACCACAAAAAACTCAAGCTAACACAAGAAAATCAAGATTAAGTTCCCCATAAAAATGTTCTCTTCTCCAACAAGAGGAGTTTAGATAAGGACAAGAAGATTTGGAGTGATTAAAAATAGTATCCATGTCGATGAACAACCTAGTAGAGTTAGGAATTTTGAATAAGGATAATCGTCATAAGGATACTGGTAGTAATGGTGATGACAAACAAGAGCCAGATCTTATTCAAAAGACCAACATATCAAAAGGATTAGTAGTGTTTAAGATTGCATCAATATATTTGAAAGTAAGCATAAGGAACAACAAAGAGATCGAAGTAAACACATCACAAAAATTAGAGTTGGAAAAAGAATTATCTAAAAGTGGAAATTATAGTGCCATAAGTGAGAAGGTCAATCTTAGGAGATGAAGTAGAGCTAGTGACATGAGTGCATATATTCTCCCTGTGGAAAAACTAAGAATGAAAATAGTAGAGGTCATTCCATAGTGTTCTAGTAGTTAAGAAGTATATGTTATTGCATTAGAAAATAGTGTGTAGGCATCATCTAGTGAAAGGGATTAGGGACAAATTCAGGGGTCAACTATTTAGAGAAAATTAAAGGAAATAAAACGAAATTTTATTCTTCTCATCTTCTCTCAAGGTGAGAAGACATGCAAGTGCATGGAGTAATGCTTTAGATTATTTAGAAGGCTTCAACAATCATCGAATAACCAAACCCAACATTAACATATTCTCTAAGGAATAGGTACCCAATATTATTAAGTAATTTGTACCACCTATGCAAATAAAATGCAGCCATCCATAAACTCATTAAAATGCACAATTTTATGGCATCCATAAATATTTAGGATGAAAGAATATTGTAAAATTGCTCGACATATTTTAGAATGGTAGATGGTTGAATTTTTTAAGGAGAATTCCTATTGCAATGGTAGAAAATAGAGGAGAGGAAACTGCATGAATGTTTCCCCTCTTTATAAATGTATTGGCTAAATATCATTTGGTATGAAGCCTGATTATATTTTATGGCCTAATTTCTAATAGTCTAATAATGTAAAAAATTGTCAAAACTTATTTTTTAAATACCTTAAATTTCACTCAATGAAAAAATTTTGTCCTTTAAAATTTCTCTAGAAAAGGGAATGAAGACAACCAGATCCATTTTAAGAAAAAAAATTCCATATAAAAATAGCTTTGACATAGTAATATTAATATCCAAAGCATCCAAGTATGCCAAAAAAATTGTGTGAAAGTAATATAGTAGTTTCATTAACCTTGACCTAGGAAATGAACATGCCACTAAGAAATATGAGGAATGGACAACACTTTCATTGTGAGTTATTATTTGAAACAATATTAGCTTTATACAATATTGAGCAAACATTTTGTCCATTTGATGCTAGTGGGACCCACTTAGCATAAAACCTCCATTTTCATAAAACATATCCCCTTGTCAATAGGGGCAAGTAACAAATCTAGGTGTTCCTTGGGATCTAAGGTACCATATTGTAGTGAGTGTCCAAAAATGCAGGGATCTCTAGCAAGTACCTAATGGTCTACAAGTTGTCCTTAAATACGCATAGGGGTTGAAAAAATGGGGACATCTTTCCAGCATCAGAAAATATATCAGAGGTCAAATATCATTAGAAAATGTATAGTATGTTGTAGTTTCACAATATTTATATTTACACATTTCACTATAAACATGATTCCAATATCATATACTTGAAGGGTACATGCACCATTAGAGGCTCATCAATCCAATTTTCATGAAAACTCAAAATTCACATCTAAAGTGGGAAATCAACTCATAACATTTGACCGACAATATAAACAAATCAGTTAGAATTCAACATGGTACGCATATTCATTTCATTAGGCTAAAATAACACTCATGTTTATAAGTTATGGTAAATTGAAATAGAAATCCTTTAATCTATATGTGCAAACAAAATGCAATTAATTTTTGGATAGATAATTTTATTGGGGAGCTTACTTCACATATATGAATATTGAAATTATGGATGGATAACAAATAAAATCAAACTTAGATCTACAATCCCCATAATGTAGTGTCGTAAAAGCATCTAATTTTCATGTTGAGAATAATTACAAATAGATAATACATCATAAAAAAAACTCATGCCATTGTAAGTCTAGTGGCAAGACTAAATTCTTTTACTATTGTGATAGTGGCAAGACTAAATTCTTTTACTATTGTGATTCTCACAAACAGTAATGTAGAAGAACTTTGGGCATTTGAGGCAAGTTTGTCATTCTTTTTTGCATTTGTATGGCTAAGAAAACTAGATATGCTTCATTTCAAACTTCTAGAAGCAAGTGCATTTGCCATCAAAGCATCTATGATACTCTCCAACATCATTACCACATTTCTCATAGTTGGTCTTTCTTCAGATGAATATTTGGAACAAAGCAAACCAACACGTAGCAAAGAAAGTAGACATTTGTATACATTATTTTCTTCAAATTCATCTCCATCCACCTTGCTAAAAACACCACGATCAATCACCTCCTTCACTCTATTTGGAAATGCCAAGTTCACCCACTTGTGCAAGTTTATGTCTTCAACAAGCATGTCACTAGTTCGTCGCTTTCTGGTGAAGATTTCCAAAATAACATAATACCATAGCTGTAAACATCTCCTTTAATGGAAACTGTCTCACCCAATCCATACTCTGTGTTAAAGGTAACCATCATCAAATTTTACTCAACCAATCCATATATACAAAATTATTAATGAGAAAAGAAAAGTGAAAACAATATTTTAAAAGCCATACCTGGGGCAATGTAGCCGATAGATCCATTTAAAGTTAGTGTTGAAGTAATTGAATCAGTAGAGATTGCTCCAATTAGTCTTGCAATACCAAAATCTGTTACATGACTTGACATGTCTTCATCCAAAAGCACATTGTTGGGTTTTATATCACAATGCACTACTTGCACAAAAGAATCATGATGAAGATATTCCACAGCATGGGCTACATCTATGGCGATGTTTAATCCTGTTTTCAATCCCAGTTGACAGACATCTTCACCATTGTTTTCATCTCTATCAGGATACAAATGCTTCTCTAAGCTTCCATTAGACATAAACGGGAACACCAAACCCTTGAACTGGGGGTTGGAACATGAGGTTATGATTCTCACCAAATTGTGATGTCGAACCTTTTGCAAGACACCACATTCTACTTTAAAACTCTTTTCAACTTGGTTGTTTTTCCACTGGAGCACCTTGATAGCAACAAGTGAGCCATCACTTAAAATTCCTTTATACACTAATCCAAAACTCCCTTTTCCCAACAAGTTGGCCTCATCAAACCCATTAGTTGCCATGTGAAGCTCTTGATATGAGATCCTATGGTGCACCAACTTTTGGAAAATAACTTGTGAAAAATCAAAGTCTTGCATATGTATATTCCCTCTCCAAAGGAATCTTAAGAGAAAACAACATAGTAAAAAGGCAATAGCTCCAGTCACTGGAAATAGTATTTTTTTCACCAATGCAAGTTGACTTCTTGGTGTTGGACATGCATATAAATAGAATATTTGTGGTCCACAAAGCTCAGGATTTCCAATTAAAGAAATGGCAATTGTTTGATTTTCAAAAAAACCTCCTTTTGGAATTTCCCCTGTGAGGTTGTTGAAAGAAAAATTCAAACGCTAAAGCATTTTCAATTCCTCAAGAGTTATTGGTATTGTCCCTGATAAGGAATTGGAAGAGAGATCTAGGTTCATAAGACTTTGTAGTTTTCCAAGTGAATTTGGAATAGAGCCTTGGAAGAAATTGTGAGACAAATTCAGTGACTGCAGTTCATTGTAGCTTCCAAGTGTAGGAGGAATGATCCCTTTCAACTGATTAGAAGAAATATCTATAGCTTGAGCCATTGTTATTTTACCAATCTCCATGGGCAAGGATCCTTCTAATAAATTCCATGACAAATTCAAATAGAACTGTAGATTATAAAGTTTGGTGATTTCTCGTGGTATGCTTCCAGTTAGCATATTGTGAGACAAGTCAAGCAATTCCAAATTTACACAGTTTCCTAAGTTGGTAAGTATGCTTCCTGATAACTGGTTGTGATGGAGGATGACTCTACTAAGTTGTTTAAGGGGTGCAAGGGAATTGGGAATATTTCCAGAGACTTTGTTTTCACTGATGTCCAATAGCCCAAGGTGTTGTAATTGTTCCAAGTCATCAGGGATGTTTCCTTCTAATTTATTGTTACTTAAATACAATATTTCTATCTGTTTAAGGTTTCCTAATGGTGGAATGGTTCCAGTGAAAATGTTACTACTTAAATTTAGATAGGTTAAGCTGCTAAGATTGTTAATATGTGGAGGGATGTTTCCTTGTATTCTATTACCTGATAATTGCAAGTGAGACAAATTGGTAGAAAGACGGCCTATGGCAAGGGGCAAGACACCACCTATTTTATTCTCTCTCAACTTTAGTACTTGTAGGTGGGAACAATTGGTAAGAGAAACAAGAAAATGAATGGTTGTAATAATGCCACTGTTAAGCTCATTAGTGTGCAAGGATAGATGCTCAAGATGGGATAACTTACCCAACTCTAGTGGTACACTCCCACCCAACTTGTTTATACTTAGACTAAGATATTTGAGATTGGAACAATTTCCAATGAAAATTGGTATATTTCCACTTAATTGATTTCCCCATAATGAAAGGATACTCAAGTTTTTGAGTTTGACACCAAATTCTGATAGGACATGTCCTGTTAATTTGTTTGAGGAAATAACCAAAGTGGAAATCTTTGACAAAGAAGTTGGAATGATACCCTTTAGTTTGTTGCTTCCCAAATAAAGGGCCTCTAAATGTGTGAGGGAACCCAACTCGGGGGAATATTTCCGCTCAGATTGTTGAAGGAGAGCGCCAGCAAAACCAGCTTTCTGCAACTGCTCAGTTGAGATGGGATATTTCCTTCCAATTGATTGTCGGACAACCAGAGCTCCCTTAAACGAAATAGGCGTCCTAATTGTACTGAGATCTGACCGTACAGTGCATTCACTGACAGATCGAGGGAGCGGAGAAACAACAAATTGCCGAGGGAAGGAGAAATGCGGCCGCGCAGATCCATGGCAATGAGGTTGAGGGAGACCACTCTGTTGGAATGAAGGCGGCTGCAGGTAACGGCAGTCCAGTTGCACAAGGGGATGGTGTCACTCCAATCGGCCATCGACTGATGTGGATCGTTGGTGATGAGTTCCTTGAATGCCAGAAGTGATTGCCGATCATCGTAAAATGAGTGCGTAGAGGAGGAGGAGCAGAAAACACAGCAGATGAGAAACAACATAGGAAAAACAAAAGAGAGAGACGGCATGATGCTTGAAATGGAAACGGAGAGAGAGTAGTTGGGTGTTGTGCTCGCAAGGGAAAGAGGGGCAGAGCAGCAACAGGAGGTGAAAATGCATAGAAGATTTGGAGTTGAAAGGAGGCTTCTTAAACTATTTATAAACGGAAAGAGAAACAATAGTGTTAAGCGATTCCTCCGCTGATCGCGCTGCTTCTTCATTTCATCCCATGTGACACTGAAACTTATTTTCCACATTCTCAATCAAAACACGCGAAAGCAGCGGCACGGAAAGTGGAAAAGAAAACAAAAGAGAGGCCGCCGCAGCATCATCGTTTCCACTTCATTTCACTATTTGCTTCATACCTACTCGCGTGTCATAGGTATTTGTCAAGGGACCGTTAATTCCGTGAGGGGTTTGGTCAGAGCCAAAGTTTTCGGCGATCAATAAGCAGCCTGCTGCTCAGGAATGCTGCCGCAGGTGTTATATACATTGTTGGATATATCTGGGTGTATATATTAAGATAATTTGATGGTATATATATCAGCTGTTGCAATCTTAAAGACTCTGCAGTATGTTGCTTATTGATTACTAAAGTTTTTGCGCAGTGGTTAGTTGGAACTTGGATGTGAGTCACAAAAGTAACAGTGTCATCGTTTCTACCAGCACCATGTGATTGTAGTAGACACTTGTGAAACCATTTATAAGGTGAAAAGCTAGTTTTCTGTTTATGTTTTCATTCCATAATTTTTATTGTCTCCAATTATTATAAAAATGAAAATTTAATAATTTAATGATTAAGAACATATATTTTCTTTTAAAAATTACATATTCAAATCCAAAAAAATAAATTATATACACCTCCATAATCTATTGTTGTTTGGTCTCCATGTTCCTTCATAGCTTCTTCTTCTTATATTATTATTAATATAATTATTTTTATTACATTATTTTTCCAATATAACATCTACTTATTATTTTCATTGGCTATTTATTTTGTGGGAGGAAGATGTTTGATGTGCTCCTACGCCTTCTTTGTCGCCATTAAATCCATAACAATAGCTAGTTTGTGTTGGCCTTGATTGGCCCCTTCACATTCCACTCTAGGTTTTCATGTGCTTATTAATGACAACCCCCGAGCTTAAGATTAGACAATTTTTTCTATTTAGAGATATGTTGATTCACAATAATATTGTGCGTATTATTTATAAACACAATGCTACTATTGAAGATTTTTTGGAAATTTGTCTCAAAGGTTTTATCATGATATAATGATATTCCTCTTAATGAAATCCATATGGAAATCTTTCATAATGAATATGTTGAAGT